>JANHGN010024606.1:13965-77624 GCA_024605025.1 Megaceryle maxima
CGTGCTGTTAAGACTGTGATGTGAGGATTTTTGTGTTCTTTTTTTTCTTTTTTTTTTTTTTTATCTTCCAGTGAAGGTAGCAGCTCACAGTTTTCACATCTGCATTTTTCATCAGAAAGGAATTTTTTTTGTTATTTTTTCTCCCTTCTTTTTTAGCCACAATTCAGCTGGGGATAGACCAGGCAGAAAGATTTTTGCTTAAGAGATAGGAGTGTTGGTGGAGACCTACACTTGGTGCATGAGCCAGAAGGAGCCCATTGCTCACTAGAGAACTGGATGAGTGAAGACAGACTGAATAAACACTATTAATTTCCCATTTCTGTGCTGCTGGCAAGCTTGGCTTTTAATATCAATTATTGATTGTGAATCTCACTGGATCATTTCGAGCAGCATATGTCATAGAGCTGTAATGATCTGATATGCTTCAGGCCAACTGCAGGAACACACACAGACACAGAGCCAAATTAGGGTCTTATTTACCCCTTCCTAAAACTCCTCTACTTCATTAAGGCATGGGGAATAAAGCAAACCATTGGATTTTGCCATTTTACTGTGAAGGTGACAATAGGGGCGAGTTCACAAGAGGTATAAATACATGGATCATAGGTGACCACTGTATGTTTTTCTTTACACTCTGAGTATGACAAAATGAAGAGTTTCGGTTGTGGAAGGGCTTGGTGGACTGGGTGGGCTGTGTCCTATGATTGTGTCAGTGGTATTTTGTCCAGCATCCTTAGTGAAATAACAGGACTTACACAGGCTTGCACTGGGCTGCAGTGGCAGGGGTTTGTGAGGGAAGCCAGCCTGTCCTTGGCTTCATCTACCTCTGTTATTCTTTCTGCACTAGGAATTGCTGAAAATGACACTTTGAAATACAAAAAAGGTCCCTCCCCAAGCAATTAGCAAGAGCAGTGGAGGAGGAGGGAGGTCAGGGAGTAACAAACCCACCTCCTGCAACTTTGGTTGGGTAAAGAAGCTGTGGAGCAGCACTGTGCCCAGCTTCTCACCCTCTTTCCTAAGCAGGTGCATTGCGAGACATTTGCAAAGATATTAACCCTGCATACAGAGTGTGCCAGTCAGTAATTATGGAAATTAGTTGGCAATTAGATAATGTCACTCACTTTCTACATACAGCTGATAAGTGGTTGAGAGCCACTCCAAAGTGAGGGCGAGACCTCCTCTGTGGGCTGCTGAGCAGATGGCTCTGACCTGGCATTAATAGGCTGCTCTCAAGTTTGGGAAGGTGTATGGTGGTAGCACTTGCCCACAGCACTGGGGTGGGGCTGACTCCCTTACCTGCTTTGGGAAGTTGTGCAGCTCTATCAGCCCTGTGAGTGGGACATTTCAATAGTGCAAGTGGGTGTGTTTGCTACAGCTCATTGTGTGTCTGGGAGATGCTGAGCTGTCTCTTCAGCATGGAGGTTCCTTGCTGTCTCAGCTTTCTCGTAGGCCAGGAAGGTGGTGCAGGCTGCTGGAGGTGCAGTGCAGATAACTTGCTGGCTCTCTCATTCCTTCAGGGTAGCAAGTATTTAAAATGCTCTGCAAAGACCTCACCTAGTGGTTTGTTGAAGGGCTGATTGCATCAGACTGGTTGTCTGGTTGTTCATGCTGCTAAACCACATTAAGCTAAAAATATAATATGGAAAATATTTATTGTGTTGCTCTTCCATGTGAGCAACAGGTGGGATTGGAATAGGACTGTTGCTAATTTATGACTGGGAGAAGCGGTGTCCATCATGAAGTCTTTTTTTTTTTTTTTTTTTTTTTTTTTGGTCAGATGTGATTGTGCTGTGACAAAATTTAAGGTTTCTCACAGATAAGACAGATAAGAAAATATGATGGGATTCTATAGTTATTGTCCCAAACTGTAATGTATTGCTATGGTAGCAGTGTGCTGTATGAGGCTGCTAGGGTAATACTTAACGCTAAAAATAAAATGGTAGGAACAGAAAATTGTTTGTTCTCAGTGTGTCTTGGAGGATCATTGTGGGAAATGAGTGAGGCACAGATCTGTTGTGTCAGGATTTATACTCTGATTCAGATCCTGGCCACTGCTTAAAAGGACACTGGGTCTTCTGAGTTTTTCTTGAAGGTGAAGTTCTGCTCTCACAGGCTGAACTGCAGGAGACACAAAACTGGAGTAGTGGAAAGCACTGTGGGGCAGGACTGACAGGTTCTGACAGAGCTCTGGAGGAGCCTCAGATGTCCCCAGTCTACTAGTGGCTGGGTGTGGGCAGCTTTCCCAAAACCTGAGCTGCAGTGCCCAAATGGCATCAACACCTATATTTCATGTTTTCTGTGTATTTTTCCTCTTCTGAAACAGAACTGGTACTGTCTTCTCTCCAAAGAGCTAGAAAGGGGTTACTTTGACTTCTTTAAGTCAAGAAAGATAGAGAGGGATTGCCTTGGCTTCCCTCAGTCAACAGTGCTATTCCTATTTAACCAGTTCTGACTTGTTCCCCTTGTTAACTGTGGCCTTTGTCCTCTCCTAATGAACATGTATTGATGTTACAGAAATCTGTACCACAGAGGTAGACTGCTCCTGTTACTGTGACTTTGAAATATCGCAAGGACTCAAGCAACCCATGGAGACTGAGATTGCTTTCTGTGTCTAACCCAGAATTTCAGCAGCCTGGGGTTGAGAGACATTGGTAGGCTTTTTGGACAGGCATTTGGGCTGTACATGGACATAGGCATCTCATCTGTGGTTATCTATAGTGTTCACACCTGCTGCTGTGATTTAAATAATCTTGCATTGGTTTTCAAAGAGTTAGTCTTCTAAAACATGGAGAGAAGAGTAGTAAGTCTGAGGGCTACTTCTGGTGTGGATGGTGCAACCCACCCTGCCTAGAAAAATTAAAAGTGGGGCAAGAACCCCTCTGCATTGGGGTCTCTGTGGGGTGGTTGGTTCCATGCTGGGCTTGCTTCCCTCCCCAGCTCAGGCTGAGCACAGAGCTATCTGATGGAATAGTGAATTTTGCTACAGTGGTGGTAAAAGTTCCGGGGAACTGTGAGCTGCTGGGAGCACATCAGTGGCTAATTTACACACATTATTATATTCCTATTCCCATCTCATCAATAATTCTAGGCTTGGGTCATCACTTTCTCTCTTACCTCCTTTTCTTTTCTCCTTCTCCATAAATCATGGGCTATTTCAGTGGAGCCACTAGGGACCACAGAGGAAAAAGGTAAATGGACAAGAGCCACATTTTTTTTTTTTTTCAGTTGATTTTCAAAGCGCCCCCCAAACCCCATTAATTGAGCCAAAATAATGATTATTGGGAAGACAGATGATTTGAACATTTGGAGCTGTTGGGTTTTTTTTCATTTTATACCTCTCCTAACACCTCCTTTTTCCTTCTTCCGTTCTCCTGAGCCAAGCTGTTAACAATTAAAAGGAATTATCTTCCCTCTGGTTTTGACTTGGTTTTATTTGTGTTTATATCAGTTTAGCTAACATGCTCCATTCAGGCAGCTGCAGGGAACAGGCCTGGTTTCCACTGGGCACTGGAAGCTCATGTTTCTCTCCAACTCGCAGGTTTTCTTTTAATTGATCCCTTTTGTTTTCTAAGGGACTTTGTTTTCATGCTGGCTAAATTTGCCAGACTGGTAGCTCTGGGGACCTGCAGTTTCTGCAGGTCCTTGGGACAGGTAGGACAGAGGCTGTGGCTATGTGAACTCTCCCCTGTGTTCCCTAGTGATTCTTCTTGTGCTCAACCTCTGCCCTTGCCAAACAGAAATTTTTCTGCACTGCCCATTTCTGCAGTGTCTGTGGGCATCCTCCTTCAGTGCAAGGTAGGCAGTGGGATTGAAAGGCATCTTCTGGAAACAACAGCAGCCTCAGCAGCTCTCATTGTCCACAGCATGAGACACTTTTCCCAAGCAAATACTCTCTCATGGTATTTGTGATTCAGTTTGTGAAATCTGTGTTCTTGCTGGCTTCTGGGAGGTTGAAGGTCTTGATTCTCATCACCTCCTTTCCTGCTTTATGTCTGTGCTAACGTTATCCATCCCAGAGCTGCACTCGTGCCCAACCCATCTCAGTGAACAAGCACCTGCGTTAATGGAAATTTTACTTTCTTTTTAAGCAGGAATGTCAAAGAATAAGACTAGCTCTATGCTGTTTTACTTGTCATCTTAAATATCCTCCTACCCCAGGTGTACAGTCTTTCACGTAGTCACACAAATAGAAGTGAGTTAAATCCCAGTGTTAACAAGTGTAACTGCACACTGAAGGCAGCTGGAGTTGCTTGCTCTTAGGTAGGGCTGAATTTGGCCTTTTTGCCAAACCACTAGACCATGGGTAAGTGGTTAAGTGCTAAAACAATTCTTATCCTCTAAGCTACAAGTTTCCTATCATCTAAGCTGCAGGTTGCCATATATCATTTGCATAGCACATGTTTCCAGGTTGCAAAGGTCCCTGTTAAAGTCTCTGAAGTGTGCAAGACGTGTAAAGTAAAAGCAGCTATTGCATGACAGGCTGACAGCAGGGTTGTCTTCTCTAATGCTTGCTTGGTGTGCTAGGAAGCATAATGAAAGCAGCATAATGGGAAGTTTAGTTAACATCTTCTCTTGCTCTGTATCAAGTTTTAAACTCTGAGGAACTCTGGTCTTTGCTCTAAGCATTTTTGTTGAGAGGTAATTGTTACTGAGGAGGCTTCAGCAACATTTCTCTCAGTAAAGTCAATTAGAGTGCAGCCACCGAAGGAGTTAAATAATTTGGTATATTTTTACATTGCTCAGCTTTCTGGTGTGTGCAGATCACTTAATGAGTTCTGTATTTGGTCCTCTTAGTTTTGAGGACATAGATGTCCTTGCTGCTTTGGAGGACTACATAGCCAACTGCAGGCATGAAGAAGTGGCCTGAGTATCTAGAAATGTTAATGGTTTACTGGACAAGACGTTAATAAGCTTCACGGTAAAGATATGGTGAGTTGTAGGACTAATCTTTTCCTTTCTTTTCTTCTCTTTACCTTGTAGGTCCTGCAAGCTCTGTGAGTGCCAAGCAGTGAATTATGGGCTGGGTAGCCTCTAGTGCATCATGAAGATTGACTTTATTTTTGCCCTCTTGAGGATCACGTGCTTTATGAATTCACTCTCTACTCCATCTCATTGCCACCTCTGTCAATATTGTCATCACTTCCAGGAAACCAATATTTGAGGCCTGGGCTTCAGCTCTGCCTTTCCTTTCCTTCCTGGAAGAACCAGTGTCACCTTTGTGTTCTACCAAATCAGATCACGGGGGGTTATTTTGCCCTTCACAAAAGTATACTGGCTGGAAAAGTCACTTCATATACACTGTACTTCTGAGATAAAAAGCCTCTGGATCCTAAGGGATAATTGTGATCTTTCCTTCGGGAGAAGACATTTCCTCTGGGTCACGTGCACTTGCTATCTCACTTTCCACTTACTCTTCCTGTCTCACTGTCTTTGCTCTCCTCCTCTTCCCATTGGATTTAACATTTGCTGTTAACTACTGGGGTTCTTCTCTCAGTAGCGTGGCTTTTGTTTTTCTCCTAGGGAAGAGGAGATTCTTGAAACAATGGGCTTCACTCTGCATTCTGTCTACTTCACCTTGAAGGTGAGTTTGCTGCTGGGCTCTTTGCTGGGTCTCTGTTTGGGTCTGGAGTTCATGGGCATCCCCAACCAGTGGGCCCGCTACCTCCGCTGGGATGCCAGCACTAGGAGCGAACTCAGCTTCCAGTTCAAGACCAACGTCTCTGCTGGGCTGCTCCTCTACTTTGATGATGGTGGTGTCTGTGACTTCCTCTGTCTGTCCCTTGTTGATGGGCGCATCCAGCTCCAGTTCAGTGTGGACTGTGCAGAGACTACAGTTATCACAGACAAGCAGGTCAATGACAGCAACTGGCACTTCCTGATGGTCAGCCGTAATCACCTTCGGACGGTGCTCGTGCTGGATGGGGAAGCCAAGCCGGGGGAGGTACGTCCACAACGCCAGTATATGAATATCGTCAGTGACCTTTTTGTTGGTGGAGTCCCACTGGACATCCGTCCTGCTGCCTTGACTCTTGATGGCGTTCTGGGTGAGCCTCCCTTTCAAGGATTTATCCTGGATCTGAAATACGGCAACTCTGAGCCACAGCTTCTGGGCAGTCAAGGGGTCCGACTGGAAATGGAAGGGCTTTGTGCAGAAAACCCCTGTGAAAATGGTGGCACTTGCTTCCTTCTGGATGGCGAGCCACACTGTGACTGCTCAGCCACTGGATATGCTGGCAGGCTGTGTTCTGAAGGTAAGAGAATACTTCCATGCTTCCCATTGATCTTTGCATAGCCCAAAGAGTTAATTTGTCACTTAGTAGGGCTATGACTGAGCTCTTAGCCCTGGGTGGCTATCAGAGCAATTAAAGTTCCACCATTCTTTTTCCATCTAGAAGTAATGAAATGGGAGTAGACAGAGAGCATGGGCAGTTCCAAGAAGTGCCTTTCTGAAAGTGTGCTGCATTTGTAGCATGGGCAGATTTTCATCAGCAACTTTATTAATAAGGGTAGAGAACATAAATCAGTGAATACAGAATTATGTTGGTGTTGGCAAAAGCAGCGGTAAGAAGTTATCTTTGCTATCTGGGTAAATTCCACTACCCTTTGTGCCTGAAAACTGAGTGAAGTGTTGGTGAACAGGAGCCATGTATACACATTGTTTACATAACTGATTGATGGGGCGTGGCAGAAGTTAGACCATCTTACATGAAGCCCCACACTCGTCCTTGTTGCTTGCATACTAATTGCTGAATGACACCTTGATTGTTTCAGCAGCATCTTTGATTAATTTCTTTGGGACCTGCTGAACAGTCTTAGTATTGCAAAGGGAAGAGGGATTTTAATGTTTTTACATTGTTTCATAGTCCCTTTTAAAATTTTACTGCAGAAGTTTTAAGTCATGCAAACCACATGATAAAGTGTATTTCAGGGTTTTTTTTCTTGGTCTTTAGCAGTGTGATGGTAATTAACTCTGTATGTGCAAGACACTTAAGTAAGTAAACTGGAAATCCCAGTGTGACTTTAAGAAACTTATTGCAGCGTTTTTTATGACATTTGGGTTTAAATACCATAGTTTGAGCTTAAGCCAAACTTGTGACACCTGCCAAGAAGTGTCCAATCTCAAGGAAAAAAACAAAAAAAGAAATCTTGTCAGAATGGAAGTACATGCAATAATATCACAACTAGATTTGTTTACCTTTTTTTTTTTTTTTTTTTAACAGTGAAAATAGATTAACCAGAATTTAGCATGTAGAATGTGAGAAGTGCTGAAAATAAAAGTCTTTATACTGTGGCTATGTAAGCAAAAAACCCTACAGAAATACTATGTAAATACAGCTTTACATTTAGAGTATAGATAGAGAAGCAAACATGTTTTTATAGGATAAAAAAGTTTGAAAATAAACATGACATCCATAGATGCATTAATTTCTGTTATCATTAAAAGCACCTTAAAAATTTGGCTTTATATTCAAATATTACAGTAGCAGTACATGACCATTAACTAGGAGGTGTGAACCTGTGAAATGCTGAACAGAATTCTTCCTTGCTATTTGCTCCACACCAATCAGGTCCAAACCAGTAATGAGCCAGAACTATTTTCTGTGCTTGAACCATGAGTTATGTGGAGCTGGAGAGACTGCTGGGTGTGATCAGGCACTTTAGTACCTGGCCCAATCCCCATACACTCATGGAACACACCTCGTGTCTAAATGCCAGGTTTGGGTGAGGGAAAATTGCAAGAGCCACACAGGCATGTGGACCCTGAGACATAATGATACAAATCTCCTTCTACTGCTGGGATAATGGATCCAGACTCCATGGGGAGCTGCTCGAGACATCAACAGCATATGGTTTTCAGTGAACATCTTGAGAATATGCCATGAGTGAGGCTTCCATGTACCTGTGGGGCAATTGTGAGAGCTCTGACTAGGGCTCAGATGGTTGATTTTCTGCTTTTCCTGTGTGGGTGGAACAATATCAAATCCATCTTCTAACAAATCCATGGATATTTCTTTTGTAGACATCACAGATCAAGCAGTGCTATTGTTACCTTTTGAAGTCATGCGTCACCATTGCTGTTTGTTTCTCATAGTGATTCATCAGTTTCCAGCCCAACCTTCTATTAAGGGTGAGCAGAGAAGTTTGTCAGGATGTACCTTTTTTAGTAAACATTTTTAACTCGCTAATAAAGCTCACAGCTGTGGTCTGTTCACTCACACAAAAGATGCTGTACACAGAACTTTTCCCAAGGAACAAATGTAGAGATTTCCCCACACAGTCATTGCCCTGTCTGATTCTTCTGTTTTCTCTTGTATTACATCATGGCTTATTTTGAAATTTTATAATCAGCCTTGTTTTCTGCCTCCTTTATGCTGCAGCAGTGGTGATCTCTGCACATTAAATGCTGCTACCCAGAAATTTTACAGTATCTGTTCCGATTGTGGAAAGAAGGGGAAAAATGGAAGAAGAGCTGGTTAGTAAGTGGAAACAAGCAAGCAAAGAAAAATGTCAAGGAAACAAAGCAGAAACCGAGTTAAATGCAATTACTTTTTAATGGAACTTTGAAAAAATGTAGCAAACTCCAAAGAAGACCACTTTCAATTCTGTGAGTTTGGCAGAACCTCCATTGATCAACAGTAGGATGTGGTAGGAACGGCAGAACTGCATGCAGGCTCTTCCTGCCTGTGGCTTGATTGGCCATTAACCAAGTTGTATTTTCTTTCTTTGCTTTTTTTCCAAGAGATTGAGATGTTTGTTGTCAGAATTTTCCCTTTTGATTTGTTTCCTTATCCTGCCTCTGGATATTTGCAGAAGTAACATGGTTATTTTATTTCCAGTCTCATTTTTGAAAATAACATGCTCTTTCAGCTGGATATCAGCAACTTCCTTTTGAGAGGGATCCTTAACTCCATTACAGTATTTACTAGGCTGTAATCTGTGTATTTTTGTTTTGTCACTGGAGTTGACTCTTTTACTGGGATCCAATCAATAACAACTTTTGTTTGAATAGCTAAATGCAATATGTACCTTTTTAATAATGAGTTCTCTTGACAGTGTCCAGGCCATTACTTGGCTATTGACTGATACCTGTGTCTGCAGATGGTAAAAACCACAGCAAACTTATTTATTCTGTGGGAAATAAATAGAGAGTGCAACCTGCTGATTCTATATGGTGATGGAATGAAGCTCCATATACAGTATTAGGGATTACTGTAATGCAAAGTGCAGTTCCAGTTATGGTGAACCTCAACAGAGAACATCCATTCCATACTGAGACAAAACTGTAAATCATGTCCTGAATGTGCCCTCGATGTGCAGAAAGACTTTTTGGGACTTCACATGCACCTAAAGTTACCAGGATTGTGTATGTCCTAGTAGCTATGTGCCCAGATGGGTAACTGAGCAGGTTACTTCTGGTCAGTGAGAAGATCTACAATTTCCGTGTCTGAGAGTGTACAGTGGGAGTGCAAATGTGTGCACACTTTGGAAGATTTGGCTTTTTTAAATGAAATGTGATGCTATTTTTATTTCAGTTGGAGTAAACTGGTTCATTGAATCTGACAGCTCTGTAGGGTACAAAGGATGGCTGATTTGAATAGCAATTAATTTGTACGTTTCTGGGCAATGGTAGCATTAGACATGAAAGCTGAAGTCAGGGACACCTTCCCTTCTAATAAACCTCATCAGTCTCTGTGGGATAAGGCTGCTGCCAAGAGAATGAGGATCCTGTAGAATTTGAACAGCACAGTTACGTTCCTGTTCACTGGAAAAAGAAACCAAACAAAACCTTCCTCATGCAGATTTTGAAAACTGCTGATCTAGCGGCCATGTTCATAGCTGCTCATTCAGGATCATGCTATCTTCCTTAGTCTGCAAGAAATTCTCTCTTCCTCCAACATTATGGTGTAGAGTGTGTTCACTAATGTGGTCAGTGTGCGTGCAACATTTTATGTACAAGAATATTTTGGCCCAAGACCTCACTCCTCTCTGTAGACACCTTTTGGACTTTGTGAGGAAAGGCGAACAGAAGATGTACTTAGAAATTACATTAACTCTGCTTGTAGTTGCAGAACCAAGACGTTGATGTGATCACCAGCTTCATAAAGCACCATGCTGAAGCCTTTGTGTTGCCTGCAGGGGCTGTTTCTAAACGAAGCCTGAATAGGGGCTTGATTGCACCTCTTCCCTTGATTACAGAGCAAGATTTCCTGGGGATGCTGCCTGCTGAATGACAGAAGAGCCCGTTGCTCTGTAATTATCACACTTCTAACTGCAGTGGGAACAGATTTTTCTATAGCCCCTCAGCTTCGTTTAAAGCGACAAGTTACTGCAGGATTTATCCTCCACCTGCCCCTTTTTGAGCAGCCCAGTTTTGGCTTCATCTAAAGGAACTGCCTAATCTCACTTGCAATCACTGTCTCTCCCTGCCAGCCACCCCAAACTTTGTAATACTAAGGGCTAATTTGGCACTTTGCCATGAGCCTGATGGGTGCACTTAATTTGCATATGCATTTACATACATTTTGTAATCAGAAACAAATGAACATGACCATAATATTTGCTTCCACTTTCATATTCCTTGATAGGTGAATATAAATTGGTTGTAGAATTCCCCAGCAATACACAGCTTCAGACCCTCCATTGGGTCTTGGGCTCTGCTGTTCTAGAGGACAGCAGGCAGTTCTGGGACACCTTTTGGGGGGTCAGATCTTCATTCACTACTGCAAAACTGTAGAACCGATGGTCTCCAAGGGCTGTGGAGTAAGTATTACAATGGGAAGATCTGATGGTTTATGTCACTTCTGCCTCAGCTCTGGCCATTGAGCAGAAAGCTGGTAAAAACTCTGCTTTTAACTTAGTTTTGCAGTAGTTTGTTTTTCTCCATCTCTTGCTAATTCTTCCTGGTTTAAGTTCCTTTGGTTGTATTTAAAATAGTAATCTTTTTCCCATCTGGTTGCAATTTTTTTGATGCATTGCCAGATAAGCACAGAAAAGGGTGATGTGTTAAGATATTAATTATTGTTTATAAAGTGCTTTGAAACTCCAACATGCAGTTTAAGCACTATTTCTTATTCTTAGTAATAAATACTAAAACTGAACAGGAACCATGGAATTTTAGATCCTACACACCTTCACAGAAATGGCCTAGGACCCATCTCCCCTCACTAAGTCTGAACTGCTTGCAGCTCCAGACCTAGCTGGATTTGTTTCATACCCTCCCCTGCTTTTAATGCAGGGGAGCCACAGGGAGATTACAGACTCCTGTATGGAGTGTACCATTGATTCAAACAGTCTAGCTGCAATACATGCTGACAGCTATATTCTTCTTGTTTCAGTCTTATGTGTTATAGATGACCATGAGGCTACAATCCTTTTCTGCTTGATTGCAGATCAGCTCCAGACCTCAGGCAACAGACAAGTGATAGCCCTTGGTTAAGCAAAGCTTGGGCATTTCCTCTGCTGAAATGAAGCTAACTGTGGTTGTACAGAAAGGAGATTGCCATTTGGTGTGAGGTAGAACTGGTGAAGAGCGAGAAGAGTTTGTGAGCAAGAAGGAGCTACGCTCAGGGAAAAAAACAGGGTGAAATTGTTACTTTATAAAAGAGTAACCCATAGTTCACGTAGACTGTTTACAGCAGCTGTTCTGGCTTGGTTTTATCTGCCTGATAGTATAAGAGAACACATCTTGGGCTATTGCCCAAGAGAGTAGATTTGAATGCACTGAGTGAGCTTCTGGAGGACCAAATGAAGCTGGAGTCTGGATACCAGTCTTCCTCTGTTAGCTCATAGACCAGCCCGCTGGCTCCTACTCTGTCCCAAAGTGTGCACAGATAGGATCCAAACTGGAATTTTGGGGTGTTAATAAATAAAGATTTAAATAAAAGTAGCTAATAATAATAATAATGAAAGTAAGCAGAGTAAAAAAATTCAAAAATTTCTCTCTCCAACTTAGGTCAGAAGATAATTTGATTTCAGAAGGAAGGCTTATTTTCCTTTGGTTTTGCCCTTAAAAAAAACCAAAAAACCCCCAAAACCACCACCACCAACAACCAAAAAAACCACCCCAAAACAAACAGACAAAAAAAAAAAAGGAAAAGGGAAAACAAAATAATAATAATAATAAAAAAAAGGTTGATCTATTATTCCTGTACAGGCTTCTGCTGAGCTAAGCAGCTTGTTATTGAGGTCAATCAGCAGTAAATACAGCCCCAAGCAAGACAGCACACACTGTAGCTTTGCTTTCATCTTTATTCCAGGATGGAGATGTGTGGGTCATTTGCCACAGGGTAATTTTTGTTAAGTTTTGGTGGAAAACAGAGGGAGATAATCCTCCCAGATACCTTGGGGATGCTGGAGATGATGTGACAAAGCTACAGGGAAGAAAGCAGAGGAGGAGCACATCTGTCTGGCACACTCTGGCACTACTAAGAGAAGATGAGCCTCTGCATGTCGACCTCAGCACTGAGTGCTCCCAGATGCAGGAGAAGGTGGTAATCCATGTGATGAAATGGTAGAGTGGCCACCTGTCCTGGGCCAACTTCTGATATCACTTGATCTCTTGTGCCTTTGCTGCCCCACTTTGAACTTAATAGATAGCAAAGCTTCTTTCTCTGCCTATGGAAAGCAAGGCAACTGCCGTGTTGTTGCTGTCCAGTGACAACAATGTGACTTTTGGGTGTATGTGTGTGTCTCTCCCAGAATCCTTCATTGCAGACAGACTCACTGCTATTGCAAATCTACCCTGCGGACCTTTTTTTGCCCTTCTTCTGTTTGTGAACAGGTCCAGAGGCTGTCACCTGGGTGCAAACCAGCCCAAGAGCTGAGAGAGGTAAATATGGAGAAGTAGGGAGGACTGTGGATGTCACAGACTACTTGAAGCAGAATTGGTTTGTATATGGATGTGTTTGCTCTGAAATGGGGCTGGGACCTGAGTACACTGGGTTCACATTCTGTATTTCTGACACCGTTGCCAGTCATGCTATGTCAGCTGTCCAGGCTCTGCCTGCATGTATACTTGCTTACCTCATGTATACTTGCTTACCTCGTTATCCTGAGAGGAGACCAAGGTATAAGGTGTGAAGAAAGCACACTGGGGCAGCAGAATTTGGAAGGTCTGGTCATAAGAGTATTAGTACCTAAGAGACTGATTTTTATTTCTGCCACAGGCTTCCTGCATTCCCCAAGGTGTTTTGCTGTTAGACTAAGGGACTCAAGATTGAATCAATTGACCTTTCTTTGCAGGTTACCTTCTGTGTCTCAGTTTCCATGTAAATACATGAAATATGTAGCCAGTGTGGCTTCCTGTACTCTAGGTATTAAGACTCCGATATGCTTCTATATGACAGTGATAGAGACATATAAATATTTTAGCAGGACAGGTAAATGATGGTAATTCATGAGCATTCGGTAGGATGACATGGTTTGATTGTCAGTTTTCCAGCTAGGCTTGATGTTAGAAATGAAGGTGTCTTTCCTTGTTTAGTGGCCATCTTTGAGGATCGTTCCTCATCTTTCTTTTCAAATGAAGTCTCCCAGTTTCCTGCTGCTTTGTGTAGTGTCATGCTATGAGTACTCAGATCCTTCCTAGGCCAGGCTGAAGCTGTGTTGGTAAGACAGAGCCTAAGCAGTAGCATAGACTCTTCCCTGTTGGGTGACACAGCAGATGCTTCACTGCAGGGTGCTGATAGAAGCAATGGGAGAAGGAGAGCTTTTGACTCTTTTTTTTTTTTTTTTTTTTTTGTATCTGTCCCATGTGCTCCACTGATTTCTCCCAAATGCCCTCTGTCATGAACCTCAGATGCTGATCAGATGCTTTTCATTGTGCAGTGACCCACCTCTGCTTACCTGTCTGCACTGGCACTCTCCCTGCTGTGACTGCTGGTTCCAGTTCTGCCTCTTTCACCCTCAATGCTCAAGACTTGCCTTGACCTTGTACTGTCAGGAAAAGCAAAGAGAGTATAAAAGGCCACCAGAGCAGAATGGCAGAGTTTGCACTTTCTTTGTTCCTGTATGATTCATTGCATAAAAAGCAGGACAACAGAGGAGAAAGTCCTTTGGGTTGTATTTGAGTATTTAATTAGCCCAAAGCTGGCGAGTGGTTTGTGGTTCTAAGGTACCGGAAGGATAGGTAACTTCGTCTTCCTTTTATTGTTAACTCTTGTCAGCACAACTCTAACTGCTTATTACACACAGCAGGTGTATTTGTAACTATCTGGTCTGTGGTTTGTAATGTAGGCCAAGGAGGAAAGGGGTACTTTTCTCCTAGGATTTTGCTCTGAGGTATGATCTTCCTACTCTCACTCATGGAATTTGATCAGTAAAGTAACCTGAGTGCATACAGTGGACTAGGTTTAGCTTTGAGTATTTGACAGAGACCTTTATCAGAAAGGGAGAAGCAGTTCATTGGTAGATGTAGAAATGTGAGCTGTAGGTTAAAACCGGGCTTCAATCTGTAAAGCAGCTGGCAGACCTCAGTATTTGCTTGGCTGCAGCATTTTTTTCAGAAGCCTTTCCCTGACTTGGTAGTCTCTTAGGTGGATTTTAATTTCTTCTCAGTTTCTCAGTTGCCTACCACTTGAGAAAAATGGCACTGAGTTTTCCAAACCTCTGGTGTGTTTTCACAGGCATGTGTTTGATTTTCTGGTCTTTCCTGCTGCTTCCATCCTGCCAGTCTGGCTGTCAGGATCAGAATGCCCCTCAGTACCTTTCTCCTCAAGGTAATATAGGAGAAATCCTTGGAGCTGAAGGCAGGTTTGTTCACTGAGGCTGGTCAGAAACCACAGTTTAGGCAGAGCTGGCTTGTGTTGTCATCTGCAAATTTCATCGCTCAGTGGCATTTACAGCTAAATTCCTTGCGCTCCTTCCTGTATGTGTCCAATAATATATTGCTTATATTCCCTAAATAATTTTTTTAAATGGGGAAGCGTATGGAATCATTCCTTAGTAAATTGATGTTTAAAAAGAAAAAAGGAGGGAAAAAAAGAAATATGTGAGGTTTGTGAAGAGGAAACATTAAATTGCTTGTCTAGGACCACCTAAAAGAAAAAGCTGGGAAAGAAGCCAGAATTTCTCTGCTTTTTCTTCTGTCTTTTGCCTGTTCCTTTGTGACTTCTGTGAGAGCTGCCCTGGGACTTGGTGTGGCAGGAGGCAGTGGGCTGCACAAAAGGACCACCCTACATGATGCCTACCAGACCTCTGGTGTAATTGGAGATCTGTGCAGGTCCTTGCTATTCACATAGCTTTGACTTTGAGGGGAGATAACAGGACATCAATGAACATTAAAAAAGTATGGTTTGAATATATTGTCATTGTGAAGCAGTAGCATTGTTACATCTCTCAGGATAACAAGAGCGAGAAGTGTGTTTATGTTTTATGTATATATTAGTGTCGAAGATGAGGCACAACTCACACAGGTGTATCTAGCTGAAATTTGCCAGCTGAGCCAGCTGATAGCTGTGTGCTCACAGCAGCTTGGAAGTTAGTCATATGATGGTGGTGGTGTGGCTCTAGGTTTGTTATTGGGTAGAAGACCCTCTGAGAAAACACTGGATGCTGCAGAAAATGGCAAAATCCTCTTTCTTCAGTGTTCACATAGTGGGCACTGTTCTGTTAGAGATCTGATTGATTTATTTATTTATTTTAGAGTGAAAATAATAATAATAAAAAAATAGGGCTTTGATGATTGAATTGTTACTGGCTTAACTCTTCCTAAATTCTCTCTTTTTGTGCATTACTTATGCTGAAATGCGCAACTGTGTCTCAACTGCAGCAATGAACACATCTATAAGAAATTCCCAAACCTGATGGTTTTGAACAGATATGATACCTATATACCTATACACTTAATCCCTACTTCAGATCTTACACATAAGTATATCTGTAAGGCAGTCTGGTTTCTGATTGCTCTACCTTCTGGCATTTTAAAATGAAAGACGCATGAAGCAACATTTTGACCAGCTAAGACACATCAGAATAAGACAGCTTGGAAGGGTTTTCCTCATGAGAAATAGTGATTTCATTCAGAGCAAACTATTAAAAAGTCCTGATTTTGATGACAGTCTTCAGAAAAAGTGATGTATTTTTATTTTGTAGAATTTCTGGATTCTGACTTTAAAATGTGATCTATATCAATTGCACATATATTTCTAGCTTATTTTACTGCCATTATTGTCCCTAATACAGACCTACTACTGATTAGTTGCAATATGTCAAAAAAATGTTGAAGTGTTTTAAAGAAAGGGCATATGCTCCCATGCTGACTAAAAAGCTCTAATGAAAATCTCTGGCCTCAGCCCTGCTGTGCTACAACTGTGGGAGCTGTTAGGCTCGGAAGTGGAGGCAAAAGGAGACCTAAGCATAGATTAGACTTGACCAGAGAGGAGAACAGATTTCCAGCTCTCAGACAGCGAGTGGAGCCTGGAGCACAGGTAGGGCAATGAGTCAGATCGATGCCCTTTGAAACCTTCCAGGAGGGAAGAGTGGTGTGAAGCACTGTTATCATTTAAGTTCATTGGAAGTGACACCTCTGTAGGTATTGCTGTTTATCAAGAGCTCCACTAAAGGAAGGGCCCAAGGGATGATCTTGACTGGACAGGACTTGGGTGGTTATTTCTCATTTGACATCTCAGATAGGCCAGTATCATTGAACGGTGCAGTCTCTGAGCAGTGACAGTGAAGGCAGCAAGGCTGCATATATTAAAGAACCACAGCTGCTGAGTTTGGTCTTCAGCTTTTTAGTGTGTTGGATTGAACCTAAGTAGTTTGGAATGTAGCTGGACCTGAGGACTGGGCAGTGAGCATTCCCAAAGTGCATAACAAATACCTCTCAGTGCAAGAACTGGTCTTTGAAATGCAGCCAGCCCAAACTGAGATTTGGGCTGGATGAGCAAGCTCTGCCTATGAAAATCACTTGGGAACTTCACTAGAGTGGAATGACAGACATTCTTGAACTCTAGGATGTTTTCCCTGTCATGCCAGTGTGGTGACTCCCAGTTTGCCTGAGGTGAAGGGTAGCTAAACCAAAATACTAAGTAACACACCCTCTATCTCAAGAGAACAATTGTCTGCGATTGCAGACCTCATTTGTCAATGGTGTTTAATTATAGCCACTGCAACCACTTACAGTGGAGGTCACTGCTGAGCTGTAGGTCTGTTTAATGTTCGCTCTGGCTTTAAAAGCTATGAATCTATATCCTACTATTTTGGGGAATTGGTAGCAGTCTCCACTGGTTTTCTTCCAGAGCTGAAATTACTTAAGTTTCCTCTTGGTTACTTGACAAAATGTTGTTGTTGGAAAGATGACTGAAACAATTCAAGCTACTTTTCAGGTCTGGGAGTGAAAGAAAACTGTAGTTTTCATCTGTTTTAGTTTCTATCTTTACACTTGCCCAGTTGTTTTCTCCTTGTGAATGGCTGTCTGTCTGTGCTGCAGTGTGGGTCCATGAACTACTTGAACTTGCAGATGCTGTGTCATTAATGAGCTTTTCTGTAGGAAAATACATCAAATGTACAAATCATTGTATAAAATGTTTTCTTGCACATCTGGTCACAGAAACAGTATTCAACTTTAAATAAACATACAACAAATGCTCTTTAGTCAGGCAAAGCCTTCTTTCATAGTGATGAAGGAAGTGCTTTACTAAGAACTAAACCCAAATCTATTTAGATTTGTTATCTTGTCAGTTTAAAAAATAACTACTTTTAAGTCCCATTTTGAAAAGTGATTCAGGCACCTTGGAGCCTTGTGATTGGTTTAAGCTTCTAAATAGTAATTTTGATCATTTTTATCTTTCTATTCTATTTCCATCCTTTTTTCACCTCTGAAGATTTGGTCCAAAGAATGCCAAATCTCTGTAAGATTCTTTCCTTGCGTTTAGTAATTTTAATGATCTGATACTGAACAATAAACAAGGCCATTCAGATTTATTTATTTAATTATTTTTAAATGGAACAAAGGAAGAAAATTAATTGCAAAAATCCTGCTTTAATGCGATGTTAAATTTCTGATTTTCAGAATTAAATGGTAGTACCTGCTACAATCAAAATGCCACATGGCATACATTCAGATGTGCTTCAGGCATCCTGCACTTGAATTGTGTGGAAGGCAGGAAAATAAAAAAGCTAAACCGCTGTCAGGTTAATAATAAATTGTGCATACATGTGGCACATTTCATCAGAGTATTTCTAAGCATCTCACAACTACTGATAAATCAGTCAGCCTTCACATTACTCTACCACACTGTGAAATGCATGTTATCTCTATTTTACTGATGGCAAAAATGAGAGGCAAGCAGAATGTGAATTATTGAAGGGTATCAAGTCAGAAGCTGCCTGAGCTGGGATTGGAATCCAGAATGCCAAATCCTAAGTATTAAACAATATAGTAGTTTATCTACTTTTATCCAAGTGTGCTAGAAAAGCCACAAAATACTGTGGTTTACATTGAACATGAACCTAAAAATGGGGGGTTGGATTTTAGAGATTCTTGTAAACTTTCCATTGATTGAAATTGAAAGGAAGATTGCTCTTTGTTCTTTCTGGTGGAATGGATTGTCCATATCCAAGAGATTCTGCCCTTTGTGGCTGTTGTTGCATAACTTTGTCAGCTGAAACCTTCTTGAACCAGCTTGTTCCCTATCTCTTGCCAGTGTCCTGCATTATTTGGGCTATACTTTATGGATTCTTCTGCTTAGTGTTGGTTTATACTCAGTAATGATAGATAGATTTGTAGCAATGAAAGTTTTAGCTGCTTTTTCTCATTTGTGGTTTATGTGCTCTTTGATACAAGCTTTCAAAACAGGGAAAAGATGCAGTTCCTTTAAATGTTTCCAGTAGAGAGAGGTTTATGGTTTCACCAAAAATACCAAACTGAAACATTAATTCTGAGTCTTTCAATGCTTTACTGAACATCCCCTTGAATGGAAGGTAAAGTGTAACAGGGTCCTACATTTCCCCTTCCCTCTGAATTTCTGCAAATTTGCCAAGTTCAGGGTCTCATGTAACCTTCTTTTCCTGATTCACATTCATTGTCAATATAGACAGTGAATTTTACTGAAAACTTTGCTTGAGAGTGGAGTTTAATAATCAGTCACTGACATTAGGACTCCTATGTGCTGGCCTTCCAGCTGAGGGATAGATCAGGCTTTACAGAAAGTTGTTTGTATGTGATGGAGACAGAGGAGTTTTTCATTGAAATTTTGGTTTTGTTTGTTATTTTGAGAGAAGATCTCATGGAATAATGAATTCCTGAAAAGATCTGGCCTTTTTATCTTTGCTCTGTTTGAGTGGCTTAAAAAGAATATTTTAGAAGGGCTATATCTTCCACATTTGTCACACCAAAGGCTTCATTTTGGACATGGAAACTGTTTCCAGTAGTATCTGTAGTTTACCTTTGAAAACAAAGTTGGTGAACAACAGGCACCCAAGTGAGCAGAAAGTTCTGCATGGAATGGAGATATTGGTAGATGGGGTGTGATGACCTTGTGCTTATTTTGGAAACAATAACATAATGAGGATACTTGAGTAAAGACTCTTTATCCTGAAAGGGCTCTCTTATTTTCTGTGTGACATACTCCTTTTAACCATACTGTCCTCCAGCAGATACTCTGTTTTACTGCATAGCATTCAGGAGTGTGAGTAGCACTTCTCTGCCCAGGGGTAACTAACACTTCTGACATGGCATTTATTACAGAAGCTGTTTAAATTAAATTATTAGAAGCTGTAAGCATTACTTATGGATTATTTTAGTGTAGTACACAACAGAACTTAATTCCTTCAGGTCTGTAATAACACTTATCAGCAGAACTAGGCCAGAAGGAAACATCTAAACTAACAGGCAATCGCAAGATCAGGAGTGACATGTGTTGGTAGTGCTGTCAAAGTGGATCCTAAGGTACTCACAGAAAAGAGAGTGGCCAGTCTAGACTGAGATGTATTACTAGAGCTATTAGCTCCATGATAGATGGTTGGAGAGTGATGCCAGGACCTGTGACTGTGTGGATCTTTTCCTTAAATCTTTCTGTCAGTCTTTCATAAGCCAAACCACACCTAAACATCAACACTCTGGCTTTTCCTTCTTCAGAGCAGAAGTATGAGGAGGTGATTTTTGTAGCTGCTTATGGCTCTGCTGCTCTTCACTGCGTTTTGTCCAGGCTAATTGTCCCATCCCAGCTTGACCCTGGCTCTGTTGGGCTCATCGCTCTTTTGGGAGTAGGAAGGAAACAGATGGTGCTCTGACTTTGGCACTGTTCCTCATTCATCTTACCCTCAACCCTGATGATGTAGATGGAGGAGGCTGATTTCAGGAAGGGGAGGTGGAGAGAGATGACAGATGATGTGAAGAGAACACAGAACTGTCAAAATGATCATGGCTGGTAGGGGAAGAGCCTCCTGGTTGTGACTGGCCAGGCCAGCTTTTGCATGCTGGCACTGGGAGGCAGAGCAGTTTTTCTGAGGCAAAGCTACAGTAGGCGGGGGTTGGGCTCTGCAACTGGAGAGCCTAAAAGTGAGTCAGCCAGCAAGGGAGAACTCAGTCATGCTGCGTGTTTGAGGTGGGAAGACTGCCCAAGCATGGAAAACTGATCAGCCTTCGAGACACCCAGTTGGAAGATAGAGCTATACTTTCACATTTGCATCCTGGTATTTGTCTTCAGCTAAGGGAATTATCAACACCTTTTGAGGATCTGTTCCATGAGCATCTGCTGGGAGGGCTCTCAATCTCCCTCCTTTTGATGTTTGATTCCTTTGCTGGAATTGGCCACCTGATACTAGAGACACGCTTGTTATACCTTTCTAGCCTTCATCAAAAAGTGTCCCAAGAATGTTGCCAGGTATAAGAACAATGCAACAATGCATGAATCTCTTTCTTCCTACAACAGTCATCTTTTTTTTTTTTTTTCCTCATTTCTTTGCTCTTGGCTTTGGGGACTGAAGTCTTCTAGGTCTTCAGATGTCACTATGGGTCCTATTGGGCCTACCCATTCCAGATACATGTAATTAGAGGAACTGTAGGAGCTTTGAGTCTCCCTTTCCTTTGATATGATGCTGTAAAGGTGCTGTGACCTTCTTTCATTTCCCTTCTGGCCTTATGACAGAGCACTGGGTAGTGGAACATGGCTAACACACTTAAGCTAAACTAATTTCTGAGAAAATACTAATCTCTGACCTCCTAGACTACTTGCTATGAATTATTCCTTTCTGTCTGAACTGACTTCTCCTGACCTCTCTGGGATTCAAAACCCTGCCAGTTTTAAGCACTCTGTATTTCGCAGTGTTTATCATTATATGGGATGGACACAACAGTGTGTGGGAATATCAGAAAAGAGCAGATGCCATTCTCCCTAAGAACGTGTAACTTGCAAGACATGAGGTAAAAGCTCCATCTGCTGGAACAGTCTTTGAAGACCCTGTTGGAGACAAGCTCCAGCCTTCTGTTCTCAGATAAGGTGGCTTCATTCAGGGCCTCCTAAACTAAACAGGAAAGCAAAGACTAGCGTAGAAAAGGTAGCAGACTGAAAAGAGCCAGAACTGATGTTACTCGTGTGCTTAAGCCAAGGCTGTGTTGATCATCATTGGTACTGGGGCAAGGCCCTGTATTTTCTAAGGTCCTGCCTCAAACCTTGCCAGGATTAGCCCAAAGTTGCCAGCAGATCAATGATAATCTGTATGTCATGAGACTGTGCACTTCTGCATGATCTGGAGTTGATTAAAAGGTGGTCTGCACTGCATTCGAGGCAATGGAAAATGTCTTTCCATACTGATATGGAGAAGGATGGCGAAGAGTAAGATCTCGTGACAAAGCAGTACTCATGCTCACTGCCAAAGGACCTGTTATATCCTTGTCATCTGGAGAAGTAGTATCATGCAAACTGGGGAATATTAAGTTGCTGTTTAGTGCTCGGACATTGTTCTTAAGAGTTTCAGAGACTCTGGAGATCAAGTTATTAAGTATAGCTTTTAGGATGTCAGATGTTCCAACCAAAATTACTGTAGTAATAAGTAGGCACCTTTGACCATGCCAGAGCTCTTTGCTAGCATCAGTTGAGTAATACCCAGTGCAAAATGTGTGGAGAAGAGATTCCAGTTCCATCTGTGGATTGAATGTGTCTATAGTCATTACTTCTGGCAAGATATGATTTCTTTACATAAGCATCATTCATTTCATGAAGGAAATCATGTAGGGCATACAATTACATGAACAGTCAAACCCAAATGTGACTCTGAAACACTGCTGAAAGGTGGCAGCATGACATTTAACACATTTTTGAGAGAGACATGTTTAGACATTATTTAAGAGAGGATTGGCCAAGGTGGTCTTGCAGATGGCACTAGACATCCCAATTGCTATGGCTGTGTCTGCCATGGTGGCAAGGTGCTACCATGGAATATTAGACATTAGATGTTCAAAGAGGTTCAGACCAACCCTGAGTATTTTTATTTGAGACTTTATAGCTGTAATACAGGACAGGACTTCATATTCTGAAATACCAGAGGGCAGAACTTGAGCTTTCTAGGGTTTTGCATTTTGTTATTGAATTGCAGTGAATACAGTTCTCAGATCAATAGCTTTTACTTTCTTAGCAACCTGTATAACATGCCAAGAAGTTTAGTGAGATATTGGAGGGTAACAGTCATCTTCTTCACTGATAACACAGCCCCCACACATTATACACCTGCAGATTTGCAGTGTTGATTAGGAGCACTTTCAGAGTTTAGTGAACAAATCTTTGGAGACAGCCTCATCTTCTTTTGTAAATCATGGTATGGTTGTAGCTATCTGACCAGTTTAATCTTTTATACATTTTACGCCATTCTTTTTCAGGGTGTCACTCATGAGAGCTTGCCCCCAACAGAAGTGGGTGTTGCTTTCTCTGGAATTCATACAAGAGACTACATAGGAGTGAAGAAGCAGCTTTTGCTCATGTTAGATTACCCCAAAAAATAAGGGAGGTTGTTTCCCTGTTCTAGGTCTGAAGGAATGTAGCAGATGCATCTTAGATAGTGAAATGGACCTTTATTGATCGACATCTTGAAGCTTAAGACTTGCTTATAGTTTTTGCATACCGTCACCCAACCTGGAGGACATACCTTGGAGTGGTGCTTTTGACCTCAGTGTTCCTAAGGCAAGGGCTATTTTTTTTCCTTACTCTTCATGTTATTGTGGGCAGTTTGTCAAACATTCAGCATTTGGGGTAGAAGATGGTTCTGCTTTCCCCAGTAGATCAAACAGTTACTCTTTCACCCTTAACAATCAGGACATTATCTTAATGGACATTATGACTGATAGGCAATATCCTCCTCTTGGATAGTTTCTTTTTCTCTAGTTATTTACAAGTGGGGATTAAACTGTATTACACTGGTAAGAAAGAATCGGTGCCTCAGTGGTGGTGTGCAGAACTGATGCTATTTGTTAGGCTTCACCTCTGGCCTTCTGGAGCTTGGCTGAGGTCAATATATTCTGTCTAGACACCATAGCAGCAAGGGGATCACATGTTTCCACCTAAACTTTTTATAGCTAATCCTGGAAAAGAATGTTTCCTTATTGTCCTCCCCACAGTGACAATGATCATGGCCATTTCAGGGCAATATCTCTCTAAGGCACAGATATCCACCTGAGCTACCTGCAGTGCTGAGTAATATGCTCTCCGAAGGAGATGAAGCTACAGTAATGACCTGGAATAGGAAGTTTTCAGGCTAGTCAGCGTAGTGTTTCTACTTGTTTTACGGTGTTCTGTTGTGGCATGGCTGATAAGCAATATGTCCATATAATGTTGCATTATATAAACAGCCTGGGAGATGTACTCAATTGTTCTCTCTCTGGGAAATCATCAGGATCTGGATATAGCATTATTAACCCTGTTGCTCTGCCTCCAAGCTGGCAAGCTTCCTCACCAGGCTTGATATCCAACAACTGGTGGCTGCTGAAAAAGTCTTTATAAATGTTCTGTACATTCTGCTAATACAGATATTTCATGACAGACTTGTTTCCCAGGGAAGATACCATGTGCTCCATCTGCCGCTCCATATACTGCCTGTGCTAGGTTTCTATTGGCTTAATTTTGCAACTCTGTTGTTTTCTGTTGCTTCCCCATGGTTCTTGCCTAATGTGCAGGATTAGGTGATACAAGGCCAAGATTTTCCTGATCATCTTTTACCAAATGACAGTGTTTGGGTTGTCATACCTCTCTAGTTGTCCACCTGGATCCCACCCTTCTTCGTTCTTACGTGGATGCAAACCAGACTGACCCGTAGATAATGTTCCTAGTTGTAGTGGCTGCTGTGTGTGAAACAGGAGAGGTGAGAGGCTGAATAGGATTACCAGTTTGCTTCTTACAGGTTCAGGAAATTTTCATACAAGTTAACAAGTTCTCATGCAGATGGAGTTATGTCTCTCAGTATGAGTTTCAAATAGGAGCTGCTTAAAGCTATCTGAACCTGTGCAAGTCCTTAGTGAAAAGATGGCTCCCACATGCTGTTCTTGCAATGTGCTGGATTAATATTCAATTCTTGGAGTTCACCTTGCAACAATATCAGCATATCGCATAGTTAAGCAGTTACATCCAATCATATAGTCTGTTTTAAATTCGGTATTCCCAATATTAGTAATCCTTCAGGTTCTATGTTATATGGACTTTTTTTCATTAGAGACTTATTTTCTATCTGAAGCCTCAATGTCTGTTTTCTAAAGTTTACTTTGAAGCAGCATTAGCCTGTACTATATTTGAATGTTTCTTCTTGTGGATCTCCTCTAATACAAAGACTTATCTTCAGCAACTTCAGCTGGATCATGCAGCATTCAATTACAAAAAATGGTTATGGAAACCCCATAACTGAAACTCCAGCTTCATTCCTACTGTGCCCACGGGGCAAATCATTATCTGTGCTGTTCTCCTAAAGCTTGCATTCCTGTGTGGAGGGGAAAGGAGTGCATCTATTAGACCACCTCCCTGTGTATTTTATGGCTGTATCCAGCCCATCAAAAATACACCTTTCTGAACCACTTAGAGGTTACATCCAGCTCTCTTTATATGAGTGGGCTGTTCTGTGTATTCAGGCACACTTCACTAACTCTTGCATGGTCTTCCATCCTTGAAGATAGTAAAAACCTGGCCAGTGAAAGCCTTGAGCGAACCTAGTTTAACCGTGAGGGAATCGGGAGGTCCCTTCATACTTTAAGTACTTTGTCATTCTGTGGTTCTGTGAACTCAGAAGCAGGTGCCTGTTTCTGCAAAGTGTTCTGAGGTGGCAATGCAAAATAATCAATCTTATATCTTGTTAAACATTATGTCTTTGAAAAGGCAGCTAGGTCAGATGCCAGTTCGGGAATATCGTCCCTCAGTCACTCCTTGACATAAATACTTTTCTCCTACAGTCCTGGAAGGCTACTGCTTTCCAGTCATTTCCAGTGGAATCCATACTGACATATTCTTGAAGAAGAGAGAACAGATATTGCCTTTTAGTAATTTTAGAAAGTGTAGAAAAGGAAGTACAGTCCCTCTTCCAAATCCCTCAGCAGTAGTGCTTATGACTGTCACTGAAATCCAAAGATGAATTGTGTCTCTGCTCCCTAATGGTTATTGTTTTGTTTCAGGGCTGTGTCTTCCCAGTAAAGGAAGTTTTTATTAGGTTTTTAAGCATGGGACTGCTTACTCACCTGGCAGTGAATGAGGCTCTGTAAGATGTAATCAGAGTAAGCTGAACAGCTTTCCCTGGTTTATGCTGGAGTTATGGGCCCTGAATTGTTCAGGGAATAAGAAAGGGCTATGACTCTCTGTGACCTCATCACAGACCCTGGGACAGCCTGATGTATGCTGCTAGTCCTAACACCTTCCTTTTCCATGCTTTAGGTGCATGAACACTTAGAGCTGGATCCTGGCTGGTGAGGAATCACAGTTCCTGGAGGAGAAGTACTAGGTTTTATGCAACAAGCATCTGGTGGAAATTGTCTGCTAAGAGATTGCATTTAAACATAAGAGACTACATTGTGTTCGTTCTGTGCTTAAGACCCAGCTGAGGTATCAATTAGTGCTAGTGTTTGACAGTGTATTTGGTAGTCATCTTGGTGGGGGGTTGTGCTTTCTCAGTTTATACAGTGCTCAACATGTTTGTGTGCTGTTGGAAGCCAATTATTATGATGGTGGCATTTTTGGATTCAGAATTCAGCCAGGACATAAATTGAGGGCTCCACTCATCTGCTTTTGCTTAGGTCATGGAAGGACTGCTAGCTGGGAATTACTTTGAATCTTTATTGACATACAGTGGATTTGAACTGGTGGCTTGGAGGTGAAAAGCTTCATGTTGCTCAGCAGTGTCTTTTGTATAACAGATGTGAGAATGTGAGCATGGAAGCTATTAATTGCACGCGCTCCTTTACACAGGTTTAATAAAGAGTTTAATAAAGTACATCTTACCAAAAAGATGTACAGCTCTTTCTCCTACACCTCCTTTGGCTGTTTTCAGTTATTCTTGGAATGAGCTTATGTGTATTACATTAACATATTAATCAAAAGTGTTTTGGACTACGTATAGAAAAAAACAAATCCAAAATTCTTCTACATGGAAGTGCTGATAATTATGGGGGCCTGATCTTAGTCCATTCAATGGAGAGAGACATCCGCTGAGTTCAGTGGGTACAAGGTCCTGCCCTGCCATGTGATTATGCATTTGGGTCTGCATCTGCATGGATCCCACTGTAAGCTGGAGGTCTACATTAGACATTCACACAAGAAAATTTTGTGTTTTGAAAGATGCGGAATGCAGCTGTTTCCCATCATTATGTTTCACATTTACTTTAGTCAGCACTTACTCTTTTTCAAGCAGTGCCTTTCAACAATAAACAAGGCAAATGCTTCCAATAGAACCTCTTGATGACGCCTATTTAATTTAAATATATATATTATGGCAACAAATACAGCAATAACATGGAATATAAAAACCACTAACACATACTCTAAAAATGATATGTAAGTGTAGGAAGGGGAGCAAAAGAAGATGCATTTCTTCTGATTACTCATGCTGTATTTAGGATGATTATTGTAAGTTGGAGGAGCATACACTATATCTTTTTATATGTAATAAATAGAGTTCTCACTTTACAGGCACACTAGAACTGTGTCCTAATTGGAATTGGAGTGAATGAATCAGTAATTAGTTGATACTTAGGTATACCAAACCCAGAGGCATGATAAGCACATCATAGACACAAAGTAAATTTCAAAATGATGGTCGTTATTTTCAAATCAGTAGTCAATTCAGGGAGATGAGTGTTTAGAATAGGAGACTATGAGAGGTTCCTTGGCCACAGAGACCTACTGAAGCATAAATCTTAGCACCTGATGGCACCAGGTGGCTAACCAGCACTGTGGCAACCTTTTCTGAGGAGTCTTTCCCTTAGAGCTGTTCCACACTGGGGAGCAGGTGAGTGAGAGATAGTGTGCAGGGATTTTTCCTGACCTAAATAAGAAAGCTCAACAACAAGTGATGTAATAAAATAAACATTTTAATAAGATTTAATAAAAGGGAATATAGATAATGAGTAAATCTTATATCACTTCAAAAGCTGTGAACTCTCTTTTCAAGCAGCATCAGCTGGACCTTGGATGGATATTCCTCCTCCTTCCCAGGGTGTAGTGCTTTTTATTTTGTGTAGCGAACAAAATCATGTATCTTCTCTGGATCAGGGGGGCAGCAGAAGTGGGGATGGGGAATTATCCTCCTCACAGGTTTTTCCCCTTGTTCTGAAGCCTCTGACCCTTTTTAGAAGCAGGCTGGGTAGGAGTAAGCAATACTGACAATGATAGGTGGGTTTGGAGAAGGGTCCTCCTTACTCTCCCTTCACCCTTGTCTGACTAGGCTAGTCACAGCCTTTTCTGGCTCCATCTCTGCTGGAGATTGCTCTGCAGGGAATATTAACATAGTCTAATAACTCGTGTCAGACTGATCAAGGGATTTGTTTTATTAATTCCAAGACTGGGTACAGCAAATAGATTATTGCTTGGGCCTCTTCATAGGCTTAATGAGCCCCTTCTCTGCTTACTTATCACCTTTTTTTTTTTTTTTTTTTTTAAATCTCCTTGTGTTAACTCCCTTTTCTGTTCTTTTTGTTAGTATTTATTGAATATCCTCAGTGTTGTGTATGTCACATGGAATATGCCTGAAGTTCATTCCTGTCCATCATTTTTTGGATGATAAGAGAGGAATGGAGGCATCACAATTTGCAATGGATTTGGGGTTAGTAAATGCCTTTAGTAGCTTCTGAGAACAAGACAAAGCTGAAAGTACACTGCATGCATGAAGGCTCTTGATCAAGAGGACAGGTACTCTCTTTCTGTGGCACGTGGTAGGTAAAGCCCTGGTTTCCAGTCTCTGTGTCGGGCTTGCAGGTGATGCAGACAAAGGTGAAACACCATTGGCCTGATATCAGTACTTTGAGCAAATAGCAGAGTGTCTGCAATGAAACTAGTTTTAGCTTCTTGGGTCACTTTAGCATAAGCCACAAGACTGCTCAAAAATAGATTAATTTTTGTGGTAGCCAGAATAAGAAAGTTCACTGTTGTACAGCATAATCATCAAGCTTCCTGTTGCCTTTATGTCCTGATAACTCTCATTGCCGTTGATGAATCAGAGAGATCTGAGAATTAGCTATGTGTTCAAATCCAGGGAAGGCATTCCTTGTGTGGAGGATATTTCATTTAGGGAGATCCATCCAGTTGCCATCTCTTCCTGATGCCTAAATCAATTAAAACAGGAAGGCCACTGGAGAAAAACTGACTCCTGTATCCCTAAGATTTGTTATGTGAGTCACCTCCAGCTTACAAGAACATCTCTTGTTATAATTCATCCACTGATGTGTCACATTGGTTGATTTAGTCCTTGTTAAAGTCAAGAGAAAATTTGGCTTGTAATGGGAAGCTAGTTTCAACTGTAATTAGAACATGAGGAAGGAGCTGTCCATGGGAGTATAACTCTCTTGAAAGTGGTTTTTGAAAGGCTTTGTGAAGCGTGAGGCTCCCTCACCTTGAAGGGAAATCTGAATGAGGACAGGAGTTTCCAGTCATAAGCGTTTGCATGGAAGTAGGTACAGAGGTGCCTAGGTAATATTGTGGTAGTGTGAAAGCCAGGCAGAAGCATAAAAGCATACATTGCTTAGGTCATAGGTTCTTGTTTCTTCTGAGGTGGGAGAGAAAGAGAAGTCATCTTCCTCTATTTACCATTGACGATGACCTATGAAATACAAAACTCTCTCTGTAACCCTGCCACTGCTCTAATATCCAAATGGCTTGTAAATAGCCAGTCCAAATACTGTAGCTGAAGGCAGGAAAGTCATGCTGTCCTTTTTTTTTTTTTTTTTTTTTTTTTTCCTTTTTCTTTGGGTGGCCACTTAGGTGGAAAAAGCTTTGGCACTTGTAATATGTAATGTGATGAACCATATGTTGGCTTTTGCTGTTTTCTTGGAACTTTGAATGACAAATTGTAGTGTTTGTGGAGGAGACTATGTACTGTACATGTGGAACTTGGGTACACGCTACCAGAGTGTTCATATTTTTTCTGTGACATGATTTGTCTTCTGGTATCTATTCTTCCTTCAAAGGAGCTATAGCTTGTTCTTGGCCCAACTGTTGCAAGTGAATTCGAGGGCAGATGAGTGCTCTTTATAGGGCTGTGTGCATGATACTGCTAAACAGAAGGAAAAGAAAGAATCTGGATCTGCACCAGGCCCTGGTGAGGAACAAGGATCTCCAGAGATGTAGAGTGCTCTTAGGCTGCCTTGTTCAAACACAGTCTCTATTTCTAATTCGTAAACTTAGCAGCCTCTTCTTCTGACAAGAATAGCTTTCTTCACATTGGATTTTTGGCCAGGTTATGTAGTACTGGATACCCCCAGGGGAGGGACATCTGATAGGTTTGGACCTGTGCTAAAATATACTAATTACACAAATGTCCCAGTACAGCTAACCCAAGGATGTAATTCAAAACTGGTCCTGCTGTAGATAACTTAGATGTCTTTGCATTGTGGGCACAAAATGGCTGTCATATGCAGAGGGTCTTGGTGGATCAGCACTCTTCAGTTTAGAAAAGAAGTGGCTACAACAGGAGGTGAGGTAGATGGTTACAATCAAGAGTGCTGTGGTAATGCTAAATAGAGAATGTTTATCATAGTATTTTACAAAGCAACAGGTAGGGGATGCCTGATGTGATGCATTCAGTTGCAAGTTTTAAATAAAAAAATGAAAATAGCTCTTAGCTTGTGAAGCCTGGCAGCTGTTACTGATGGGATTGGTTGGGGAGAGTGCATTTTGAATTTAGAGCAAGAAAATTGTAAAAAAATGGGTTTGGAAAAGGTCTCAAGGGCCAGCTAGTCTTTCCAAGACAAGATCAGGTGTATCTGAAAAATTAATGAGAAATACTTGTCTAGTCTTTTCTTAATAGTCTCCAATGCTGGTGGTTAACTCCCAGTACCCAGTCTATTCCAGAGCCTCCCTACCCTTTTGCTACCAAATTTTTCTAACATGAATCTGAAACTTCCCTTTCTGCATCATAAGTTTCCTCTCATTCTGTCTATGGTGAATGTGGAGGACACTTTGGTTTTTTCTGCTTGCACTTGCCCTTCACAGGTTAGACAGTTCTGTGTCTATGTGTGCTCCAGCAGTCTGTGAACATGAGTTGCTGAATGGAGATGTACAGAGGTGCTGTGCAAAATAGCAGGGAGCAAATCCTCTTATTTCCTCCAGTGCCCAGGCACCTAGGATGAAATTGAAAGAAGCTTCATCCTGGACTACACAGGCAACGTACCTAGGTAGTTTAAATGAAGGTCTACAGATTGTTTGGAGGGCACCGAGTAACTGGACTGGATTTTTACTAGTTGTAGGCTACAGAACTGTTGACTTTTTCCGCAGCAGTGTAGCCAAGGCCCCAGTGACTGTACATGAGCATATTTGTTGGGATGTGTGGGAGAGGATGGCACTTTTCACTGCAAGCCACGAAATCAGCAAGCAGCCTTATATAAGAATAGTAATGATACAGAGTTAATTAGAGGGATTATTATGAATTCATTTCTCTAAGATTTTTTTTTTTTTGGTTTTTTTACTCTTACTGGAGCTAGAAATACTGGTGCATTGGTTTCTGAAAGCAGCAGGCATACTTAATCCATCTATACCATGTTGATAGGAAAGCACTTTTCTAAATGGCCAGGCAATTGTAATGAAACCATAGTGGCTTTCAAAAGTCTCCCCAGTTAGCAATAGCGCACGTTCTGCCTGAGTGTCTTGTTTGCCTGAGAGGAGAAAGCTTAGCCCCTTGAGGTAAGGGGTCCATTTTCTTTAGTAGGTATAGGATCCACTCAAATATCATATGCTTTGAGGTTGACATGCTCAGGTCCATGTCAGTCAACACCACACTTGACCATGCGGAGAGGGCAGTCTGCCCATGACATTAGTACATACAGTATGGAGAAGAGCATTGGAGGCATCAAATCACTGTTAATCACTCAGATAAGATTTGAAATTGAATCCCTTCACATCATTTAAAACAGGAGCACTTTAAAATCACATGGCATGTTTAGTACAATCCGCCAAGTTTCTTTCTACCTCTTTAAGTAGTTCTTGTTGTTCTAACTCTGACATGCTAAACTGCTGGATGGCCTTCCTAGAAGCTGTTAAACATCTGTCTCTTTCACTTTGGAGCTGGCTGCATTTCAGTACTGGATGAATGATTCCTGTATTCACAGCTAATAAGTGCTTTGGGATCCCAAGTATTAGCTGTGCAAAGGCACAGTAACACAAATGTCTGCAATTTTATGCAACATATCAAGTGACTACTAGTCCCAAGAGAATGAAGCCTAAGTGATCCCAAGAGCAAAGGACACAGAAAAATGTAATTGATTGTGATGAACTTGTTTGTGTATGTGTCATCACTTGTCTCCACTGAATAAAATGAGAAATGTTCAACACTCCATTAACACAAATTACAGGGTCCTATTTTTCTGGAGTGAGACAATAAGGCCTACACCTGCTAGTACTGTGAAGTTCTTCATGATCCTAGTCTACATCTCTGTGACAAAAACCATAGGTCTGAGTGGCTTTCAATCTCTTTCAGTATCCTAAATGCTTAGCAAATTAAATAGAATTGGTCAAATTTTCTTCTGTGGCAATTCCACGGGAATCAGTGGGATGGAGCCTACTACCAGAGTAAGACAAAAGACATTAAGTATATATGAGGAATAAAAAAACAACACTACCGAAGTAACTATCAAGACTTTTATGAATTTAATGGAGCTGAGATTTTAACCTAGCTAACTATAAATACAAGAGCCTTCAAGGTGCCTGTCTCCTGTATGAGCAGAGCAATACAGGGCTGTTGTGCTAATGCTTGGAATTTGAATCTCATTACAGAGCCTGTCTTTACCCAGGCAAATTGTTGTCAGAAGCTGTTCATACCACGTAAATGCTGTTTCTTTTTATGTCACTCCCAGGTGCCTTTGAAACAATGTCCTGTAGAGAAAGACAGGGAGCCTGTACAGTTTTGCCCTGACAACACTGGTCCCCAGCAGCTTGGTGTAGGAGATGAAGTAGGACCATATGTTTACATTTACCTTAACAGACCAGGTTAGAATGGAATGTGATCACTTGCCAAATCAGCATCTGGAATTAACACTTTGTTTGATGAAGTATCAAAGTAATGAAGACTTTGCTCATTGCAATTTGAGGGGTTTCCAGCTCTAACAATGAGATAAAGAGCTGCGTTTTGGCTAAATGTTGCATCAGAACTCACTTAAGAGGAAATCACTCAGTTCTGAGTCACCAGCATCTCTTACTACCACACCACAGGAGTCCAGCCTGGCTCATCACATATCTTTTGAATCATTTCACAAGCTACTATAAATGCATCAATCTATGTTCTCTGAACTTTTTTCATATATATCAGTAAGTCCAAATAAGTGTTCAAGAGTTCCCAACCAGTCATGCTTCTGCCAGTGAAATTGTACCTGTACCAATTTGCTGTATTTGCAGCATGGTAAGAGCCAAATCTGCTTTAGAAAAGCTTTTTTAGTAACTGAATGAGGTTCAGAGTAAGGTCACTTTCCTGTCTAAAGGCAGCATCTCCTCTTATTTGGGGATGAGTCTTGTGTGCCTCTATAAGTGTTTTAAGTTTTGTCTGCCTCCTCTCCCCAGTGTCTGCCTGCTCCCCATGCACTGGCATTCAGAAAGACAGTAACCAGAGAGCCCTGGAGGGGGATGCTGGAGAGCTTGGGGGACTTGTAATACAAGACGGTGCTGTTCAGTTCTATACTTATTTCCACTTAGCCTAGGATGCTTCCACCTGATGGCTGGTTTGTGATGTGTGTATTCAGATAGTGGTGCTCAAGTTATCTGGTGGAAGACAGGTGTCCAAAACCCATCAAAGCAGGGATAAGATTGAATGGACTGTGGACATGGGAACGAAAGCAGGTTTCTTCAGGTCAAAGGGATGTGTATTGGTAGGGCTGGTGAGCTTAGAAAGTCTGTGCTGCCCTTGTCTTCCAGTGAGACAAGTATACTCTCATAACACCTTCCTGTATTGCTGAACTTTAAAAAATGTTCGATTTAAAACTACCTCAGATGTTTCCTCTACAGGCATGGGAATGATCTGAGCTATAATAATGTTTGCTTTGTTCCTACCGCTCCCCTTCATCCTCCTCCTTCCCTTTCCACCACTCTCAGATGGCTGGGGCTGCACCAAAGGCAGCAGTCCTGCTGATCCCTCTTTCAACCCAGCTATTAGCATCAAAGGACAAAAGCAAACAGCACCGGCTTGTGGCTCAGCCCTTTACAAAGGAGCAATAAAAGGACTCTTGTGTAAAGGATAAAGCAAACTCTGCCTTGTCCTTTGTTAAGGGGCAGACCTTTCTGTATTTGAACTGCTCTGAGTTGAAGGAACTGGAGAAACCTCCGTCTGCACAGCAGTGAGTCCCATGGTCACTGGACTTTTTGTTAGCCATGGGTTCTGCATGCTTCCTGTTAATCAGGGAGCACTGTACCTCCTCGGTTCTACTGGCAGGCAGGAGGTCCCTGTGGGGAGAGGAAAATAGTACTGATAGAAGAGGAAGAGAGTGGGGACATGTTTTAAACAGCTGTGGGCTTTTTAATTTTTTGTTTGTTTGTTTGTTTTGTTTTTGTTTATGGTTTTTATTTTTGGGGGGGGATGGGTTGTTGGTTGGTTTGTTGGTTTCATTTTGTTTTAAACAAACTAGAAAAACATGAGGAGAATTTGACAGAATGTCTCAGGTAACAGGTTCTGAAAGAGAGTCAGCTCATCTTCCAGGCTATCACTCTATTTGCCATCTCTATCTTCTGCCTTTCTTGAGGCATTAGTTTTCTCCTAATTGTGGAGCCACCAGCCATAAGGTGCTGGATCAGAGGGTTCTTATTAAGGGCCCCTTTTGTAGATATATGCAACCAGAGTTTTAATTGTGACTCGTGGTGGAGTGGCACACCACACTGCAGAGGCGTTATGAGGTTTCCCATGAGGACTTGCATGGCAATTTAAATTGTATGTCACAGAGGTATTTATTGTAGTGTCAGGGTCTTTTGTGAGGACTGACTGCCTATATGCCATTTTTGTCTTCATAAAGAAAGCAGTGCTTTCTTGTATGTTTTAAAACAAAAATCAAGATCTTTTCACCATTTGAAAATCAGCATTTGCCAGCAGATACCACATGGTGGGGTGTCTGCAATACAAGAAACTCCCTTTGTGTTTACTATAGGAAGTAACTCTAATGACCCGTGCTGACAAATAGGTAAATATTGCAAAAGTGTCACAGAGATGTAAACGGTGACATTTGTGAGGCAACTTGTGTTGAGTGGAGACTTTACAAAAAAGGTACAGCAAAAGGAAAGCTAAGAGTAAAACCAGTCAGGATCAGAGGTGCCTGCTCTTAGGGACATTGGAACCATCAGTGTGGGTAAAAGCAAATCCCCTTGCTGTCTGCTCCCTGTTACTTGCCATTGAGGAGCTACAATTTAGAAATGCTTGTGTAGTTCTTAATACTTTGTTGTTCCCCTTTTTATCAGCTTCATGACCTGCTTAATTTGTATACAGTTAAATAAGTATTGTTTCAAGCAGTGTATCAGTTACAGCCCACTGCCTCTTATTTGCTTAATGTGTTTATCCCTTGCTCACCCTTGGTTAGCTCTTTCCTTTTCTCCTTCTATCTGCCTATCCTTTTTTATTCCCTAAACATCCAGGAGATTTCCTCCTGGAGCACAGACACCCTGGTGAGGCTACCTGCTATTCCCAGGCCCCTGAGGTAGCCCAGACTGCAGTTGTGCCTGCTCCTTTGTAGGGTGTGCAGGGAGGCTGGGAGGGCAGCACAGGTCTAGAGTTTTGTACCTGCTTAGAATAGGCTTTGGGACAGCTGATGGATTGTCAGAAACACTTTCAGTACCTTCTGATGCTCCCTTCTTCCTCTTCTGAAATATCTGATCATCTTTTCTGACTGCCACTGATTTTCCCAAGCGACACCTCAACTCAGGCCCTAGCTGTGGACTTGTAAATTCTTTGGCACGGTACTCACATTCTGCAGTGGTGTTTAAGGGTCTGCTTCTTTCATTCTGCCCCTACTCTCAGTTTCTGTTGCCTTCCACCCTCAGTGCATGCATTGCTGCATGACACTTGTTTACATTTCCTGCCTAAAAATGATTACTTTTGAGCAAACTTTCAGTGCTAAGTGTCCTTCCAGGCTTGCATGCCAAGACACCAATTCTTCGATACAATTATGTGTTACAACAGGAAAGGCAACAAATAACACTCATCACATCTGACATAAATATTTAGTATGAAGCTATGATAATTAAAGAGTTGATGCAACAGTCCCTCCCCTCTTTCTGCATTGTTTTATTTGGGTTATATACCTCCTTAGGGGATGATGGCTTGATATATGTGTGATGTACCAGAGGGACTTTTACTCAAATGATTGTGGATCCATTAAAAAGTGATAAACAAAAAGCAATATGCACAGGAATCACTCACTACTGAAATGCAAGTGGCTTCAGAAGACAAGTGGTATCAGTTTCACAGCAACACAGCTGCTTTAGAAAAGGGGGTCATACTGATGGAAATTTGAGGGGATATTGGTGGAAGGAGATACATTCTTAGACCTTGGTGTATAGCCAAAGCACTCAGCATGTCATGCTCATAGACCTGTGGCAGAAGTGGTCTGGGACCCGTAGTAGTCCAAATCATTAATGCATTGCTTTGAAGTCTTGCTGGAAAGATGATGCCTGCGTCAGCACATCTCCTGGGCCAGGTACGAGCCTGCAGGATAGAATGCTACCTATGGACCTGGCCCCGGTGTTTCCTCAACTGTGTTGGGTTGTTTTTTTTTTTTTTATTTGGAGGGCTGCCCTGGAAGAAAAATATTGATCTACTCTAATCCCATGAGATTTCTGGGGTTCCTCCCTCATGGTGTTAAGTGTAGCTGTTCAGAACAAGACTAAACTTTGGATGCTAAAAAAGTTATGAGAGGCATTTTTTTAAAGTCATTCTCTGAGATGGTTGGGCTGTGCCCAAGACAGATACTACATTCAAAGATATGCCTTTTCTGTGATCGATACTATCACTTGCTCTTTTTTTTTTTTTTTTTTAAAGGACTAATGTATTCTGGGATTTGTGTGCTTTATTCTAAAAAGCAGTATATGTCACAAAGAGTGACATAGAATGACATTAGGTCTGAATTCAGCACCTTGTGAAAAGACAACATGTGGGACCTGCAAACTTCTGGCAGTCCTCCTCTACCCCTGCTGCTGTCTGCAATGAAGGATGTTGTTTTGGGAGTGATGGGCAGGAGGAATGGAAAGGAATGGTCTCTCTTCTAGACTTTAAGCCTATGTTGTGTGTCTTGCACCTGGTCATAAATTCACATGGCCCCTTGTAAAAGGGGAGCAGGTTCTTTTTTCTCTGAAAACTTGCTTGAATTTATGTGCAATAGAAACCTACTGCAGGCAGATTGGGTTTTGTTTCTTTCTTTTGCATTTGTGTGTGAAGAACAGTAGAATATTTTAACCAATATTCTTACAGGAACTGATGTGGCTTGCTTCTATCTGATTCCAGGAACTCTCTCCGGACAGATATGACGGTGGATTCACTTTTACATGCACAGTGGAGAGGGAGCCAGTGCCTCCTCCCTTGCATGGCTGGGTGCTTGGCTGCAGATGGGTGGTCTTCAAACAAACCTAATTACTTCTGGTTTTGCATGAAATTGATTTCCATGCAAGGATGCTGAGTTGCTGTGTGAATCTCTAATGGCTTTTTTCTGTTCTCTCTCTCTTTTCCTTTTCTCCCTTCTGCTTGCCATGAAAACACCTCAACAGATGTCAATCATATTCCAGGTAAGTGTTGCTTTTGCTGAGCTGAAAGTCTGCTGTTTAAGGACTGGTGGTGGGCAGCTGGCAGGGGCAGAAATCTCATTCTGCTTCCTGCGAGTGTACAGAAGAAATCTTCATACTGGACATCACAGGGTCTGAAGTGCAAAGTCATTACTAAAAGGAGGGCTTCATAGTAGCAAAAGTCATAAACTTATCTCTTCAGAGATTACATTGTGTTGGTCAGTTAAAGGGATGATTTCTGAATGAAAATTACAATGAAAATGGTTACTTCTATTGCTAATTACCTGGCATTGAACATTGTATTACATACAGTTTATGTCTGATACATCTGTGTGTGCTCTGGCATAGAAAACTAGTTCAGTGATTTTCCTTCTCCCACTGCAGTCTGCTCTATTTGCTAGTCCCACTGATAACCTCTTGAGGTTCATTTTCAGTAATAAAGGAGGTTTTTGTTGTTGTTTTGGTTTAGATTTTAAAAACCAGTATCTTTCTGGCCGAATGTGAATGTGTGATCTTATTTAGGTATCAAAACTTTAATTCTTAACAGGGCACAAATGATTAATTTAAAAGGAAAAAAGAATATGTGTTTATATGCTTGTTTATTTGTGGAGTTCTTCCACAAGGGAGTATTTTACCACAGAGAACTCCAGACCTACCTCCCCAGATTGCATTCTCATTGCTAAAAGGATCCGACTCCCCCAACTTCAGCTACAAGGGTTAATGGAACTAAACCACTTTATGCTATATTCCACATTCTGTAACTGCTGAATCTTAAGCAAATTATATTTTCCACGTGTTCAGGCAGCTCTACCTCACTTATCATGAGGTGAAATGGAAGTAAGAGCTGAAGGAAGCAGCTAGCATTGCCCTGGCTGAAGTGGGATGACGGGAAGGTCAAGGCTCTTTTCCTTCTCAGCTTTCTGCATAACTTTTGCCAAACCTGACCTGGACCTGGAATGAGTTTTCTGTTCAATTTGTTTCTTTTCTACACTTGGATAATCTGAGTTTTGTGAAGCACTTCGGAGAGACACAGTGAGGGCCAGCCACTTGGATAATTTTCCTGTATATTTAGCCTTTTGGCTTCTCTTGTCAGTCCCTTTTCTTTTCTGCTGAGGTACTTTGCATTCTGTGAACATCTCAGCTGGCAACAATGGGGATGGAAGTGGCCAAATGGCAAATGTTGAGTGTCGTGCCTTGGAAAGAAAGGCTCTGTCAACCATAACATTGAATCTTTTCAGTGACCCACAGGGCTGAACATGCGCCTTCTCTGCCTCAGTCTCAGGTGTCCAGGAACTCCTGTTTCTTCTCATCTTGGCAAGATCTGACAGGATATGGACCAAGGGCTTGTGGTCACAAGTCTCTCCACCACATCCTGAAGCTGTTGGTGTCTGTGGCAGAGGAGGATGGTTTTGCTGGGAGGGCATTGCCATTATGCCATGAATGAGTGTTGCCTTGAACAACATCATGGCCATATCCAAGGCCTGCACAGTATGCAGGGGATAGTGGCCTCACTATTAAGGGCCCAAGCAAAAGATGGCACAATCAGGACAGGACCATGCTACTATTACTGTGGGCCCCCTGGAGCGGTCCATCCTTTTGCTTCCTGAACAGTCTCTTCTAACTTACTGTCCTCTTATTTTAATTTATATGCATGGATATGCATTTTTTATTCTCTCCACTGCTCATACACATGTTCTTGTTCTCAGGACTGCTGTGTGCTTTCTCACAGGGATTTTTAGTCAGCTGTGAATGCTCTTTTCCATGTGCTGTTACACTCATCTGTGTGTTTTCAGTCTTACAATTATTCACACCTCATTATTGGGATCTGTGACTGTTTACTCCTAGACAGTCTAGTTCCTCTGCTCAGCTCCCCCTGGGGAGGATACTGGCATTGCTGTGTGACTGGGCAGTGATGTGGTCCACCAGGAGGGTTTTGGTGTGCTCCCTTCTGCCCAGCCGCGCAGAGGCTTTCTTCCTGTTTGTCCATCCAGCTATCTGTATTGTGAAGGCAGAGCCCTGGGCCCCTGTCAGAATGGTCACTTGAACCATCCGCTGTTTACAAGACAAACTAAGGATTTTATGAGCTACTGGTAGCTATTTACCCACAGGCAGCAGAAGGGCTGTGAAGAGCCCATTGATTGAGTATTTTTAAATGTTGAATAGACTGGTTAGAACTAATTCCTCAGTAAGAGAATGTAGTTGTGAATAGGCTGGGGCTGGCAGCAGTGGGGACCACAAGTCTCTACTGGGTGTAATTTGTGCAAGGTGCAAATAAGTTGGTCTTGTTCAAAGTAATTAAAAACGTGTAGTATGAGCCTTCCCTGTCTGTGAGGTCTCTGCTTGTGAGGCAGTGGTACACCAGCAACAGGGGCTGGTGTGCTACACTTGTTTCAAGAGCCAAATGAATATCCCATCTCACTTATTTCACAAATGATAGGAGTTTATCAGATGTTATCCCAGCTGCCCTTGAAATGCTGTGTCCCTGGTCACAAAATAACACCACCACATTGTAAGCAGCAAAGTCAAGTATTTAGAGCAGGGCCCTGAAGTTGGGCTTGTTGCTGTCTGTACTTAGCTGGGTCACTGAATCACTGTCATGTAGAAGAGACATAATTTCTCCTTTCAGTAGTTTAGTTTTCCCTTTGGGCTTATAGTTACAGCCTCACCTCACTTTCACAACATGCTTAAAGATCTTGGGCTGAAGGTTATGGAGGTTAAGAGCCTTATTACAAAGGCTAAGGACCCTGGCTGGGGAGTGGTGTGCAGCACAGACCACAATGGATGCCTCTGTCACCTCTGCACAAGAATGGCCCCTTTCTTAGCACCTTCTACTCTTTGCCAGTGGTCTAGGTTCTGAAAAACGAATTGATGGGAAGGGACCAATGGATCAAGGAGCAAATGATATGCTCCCATCTCTTTTTTTTTTTTTTTTTTTTTTTTAAGGAATAATATATGCAGGAGAAAAAACTATGAGTCCTTGATATTAGGAGGGTGTCAAAGTTTAAACAGTGCTTTTGCTGTTCATGCCACACTCCTTTGTGGAAAAGGTCTTCATATGCTCCTGGAGAGGAGGTTAAGAGATGAAGTTCTGGGCATTTTGCTTTCATGATTTTACTGCTGACTAGAGTTTGCATGTAACTGAATGGACACAACTCAGTAGAATGACCTAGTTAGTTGAGGCCCCGAGGGAAAATTAGTCCTTATTTGCCTGAACAGCTCCTTCATAAGGATACAGAGATCCTTGAAGGCAGAAGCATGCTAGCACTTTTTTTGATCACAGTCTGTAATCTTCCAAACTTCATGCTTTAACGCTTTTCTCTTCTCATCTCAGGGCTGCTGTTGTAGTATGTCCCTCTTAACTCCATGTCATATGAACATTTAAGCAGTACCTGCATGTTAACTTCTGCTTCCTTAAAGCTGAATTCTGCTTTTTGGGCATGAAAACGTGTGAATTGTGTTTCAGCCCATCTGAAGTTTCCTGTTAGCAGAAGTTACTAGGTCAGAGCAAGAACCTACCCATGCCATGCCTTCAGTGCCACTCACAAGTTGTTTGAAATGAGTTTGTATAGGCTTATGTTCTTCTTCATAGGTGCTACCATTGTTTTCATGCTTGGTTGCCCTTTGCACTGGTAACTGTTCCCAGATTGGATTCTTGCCCTGGAATGTGAATGTTTTTCAGCTCCATGCACACCTGTTGTCAACAAAATGACAGTGTTGATCACTGGGGGCAGAGTAAGAATTCATCTAGCCCAGAAGCATCTTTTCATGAAAGTAGATGCTCTAGTAGAAGTTTAAGAAACTATGTTGGCATTGGTCTTGTCCTAATATACCTTTGTGGTTTCTGTTAGTCACTGTTTTAAGGACTTACTGACTTTATACTGCATTCAGATCATAGTATTGTACAGTCATTGGTGGATGTATTTTCGCTGGATGTGTCCAGTCTTTTTTTTTTTCCTTCTTAATCCAATTCTATTTTTCAACTCCACAGTATCCTGTGGTAACAACTCCCAGTGTTTAATCACTCAAATGTGGAAAGTACTCTCTTTCACATGTTTTTACACCCGTTACTTGAGAATTTCATTCAGTGACTCCTACTCCTTGTGTTCTGACAAAGATGGAAAAAAAATATTCCCTGTTCACATATTATTTCGAATTTTACCTCTAACATATATATTGTCAGAGATGTCTTCTCCAAAATGAAGAACTCTATTCCATGCCTAACTGTTCTTATTTTTCCAACTTGTGCAACTACTTGATCAGGTGCTCTGATTTGCACATCTTATGGGTCAGTCATAAAACACATTCACCCTTAGGTCTTGCTATGTCACACATTCTCTTGTGCATGTGGCCATCTTTGCAAACACTTGCACGTTTTATTTTGCATGTTTTATTATTATATTTTTATTTTAATTTATTTTATTTTATGCTTTCAAATGTCACCATGTTTGTAGCCCTCTCTGTGTGAATGCTTCTAGAAATATGCCATGTGCAATGTCAGAACACTGTTTCTGCCAGAGGGGAAAGGAGCTAGTATGGTTTGATCACTATTTCTGCCCATAGATGTTGGGGTAAATGACTTTCTCTTTGGCTTCTACCTCATGCTTTTATTCCTTTCATCATTCAGTCAGTGCCACTCACTCTGACTCACTGCACCTGATAATGACAAAACCTACCCTGGAATTACATAGCAGGGGAAGCAAAGGGGATGGAAGAGAGGAACTAGCACAGCTGCTGTGTGTAATTGGACGGGAAGTGGGCCTTGGCCTACACTAACAACTGCACTCCTGGCTGGCCTTGCCGCTGGGGCCTGTGAGGAGCCCCTCGGCTGTTGTGCTTCTTATGGTTGAATCAAACAGAACTGATGGATACTCAGCCTGTACTACTGCACTGTGTATGCCATCAGGTAGGGAATCAGGGCATCCTCTTGGTAAAGCTGACCTACCTAGCAGGTAAAAGGTCTGAACTAGGCCTCAGAATGATTTTTCCTCTTCATCCATTCTTCACAGCTCTTAAAATAAGGTTTTTGCATTTTCGTCCGAGTCCCATCCTTTGGCTTTTCTGGAATGCCCTCTTTTTGGTGCAGAAAGACTCTTTTGGAGTCTTCCTTAGTCTTAGGGTTTTAGAAAACCTCAAGATACCTTTTAAGAAGGACAACCTGGGAGACAAGGGACTTGTCAGCTCTCTTCCCTAACTAGAAAAGAGAACTGCTGATGTAGCTGGGATATGGGGCTCAGAGGTGAAAAAAAAAAAAGTCTGTATCTTAAGGTTATTCCTTAGGTTTTAGGAAATTAGGAAAGGAGATGTAATCAACAGACTCTGCAGCAGAAGCCATTTTATTTTTGTAAGAATCCCTTTTCTGCAGGATCCTTTTGTTCAGCTCTGCCATAAAGAACTTGCGTGTATATCCTCGACCAGGGGGCACGATGCCCTGCCTCAGACATACATTGCACCTGGCCCTGTTATTGCTTGAGTGGGTCATGGAGCCTGATGCCCAGGATCCTCTGTGGGCAAGCCTGCCCTTGGGGAGAACTGGGCGGCGGCTGCTGCTGCTGCCTGGCAGTCTGTCTTTCCATTCATTAAAAGCTCTTGGGCTAGTCATCTGGCAGCATCATTAAAAGGGAAATACGGAGGCTGCCTGCCTGCAATTCAGCAATGCACACACACATGCACACCCCTAGAGCATGGACCCAGTAACATGGGAAAAGCTATAATTAATTAGATGGAGTCCATCTTCCTTTGTTGCTGCAACCAGTTGTCACTCTCAGCTGCGTTTGGTGCTCTCCCCACCTTCTTAGGTTTTGTGGCTTTATTTTACCATTTTAACTGCCATGTACCCCAGTGTGGTACTGGGGGTGAAAGGGTAGTGGGGACAGGGTTCAAACTGCCTCCAAAGTTTCCTTAATTTTCTCCAACACCCTGAAAATTGTCCATAGTATATCCTTAAAGATGAGGAATGCTGTTTAACCACATTGATCTTTAATATTATTGTACTCTGAAGCTACTTTTAAAAATGTCATTCTGGCTTCACAAGAATCCAGTATTGGCCCTTAAAATTAGTGGCTCTAATTGTACAAAGTATTACTATTTTGATACAGAAAGCAGATGATTCACATTTTATTTTTTTTTATGTAGTTCTTTGAAGTGTTCCTTTGAGATTAAGGGAGATTATTAAGTCCTTTAAGAAAAGAATACTGATTTGTAGTAGGTTAAAGGAATATCAGAAAACCTCCCAGACTTAAATGGGAAGAGTCAGTTGTGGCAGGCATAAATCATGACCAGAGAGCATAGTTTTGTATGTCTGTCTGCCCTCAGCAATGGACATACTGTTTTAATAACAAGCCAATGTTCTGAAGAAGCAGGCCACTTTCTTTTCAATCACTGCTGAAAGTCTGAAGAAACTGGGGCTGCAGAGGCTGAGCAGAAAGTGATGCTTATTGTTGTCTAAGAAACCTATTGAGAACCTTCTTCTGAAGCCGTGAGTTTGTCCTTAGTGTCACTTGTGTTTGAAGTTCAGGAATAGCAAGTCACCAGATTCCTGACTTTGGCAGTTAAGCTGTTTATTCTGAGGTTTTCCTAAACCTTTTCCGGAGCACTTCTACCCACCATTTTTGTTGAGCAACAGTCATGCCCAGCCAGTAGATCATTGTAAGAATGACTAGATTGGTTTGGAAAAAGCACACAACCCCTAGACTATTGTGGCTCATATAGTTTTGTGTCAACCTTTACCCAGTTCTACACTGACCAGATTTAGGGCCCTGAGTCTTTAATCAGGGCTTCTTGTTGAGCAGATCTAAAATTAAAGGGAAAGCATGGCTACTGGGGAATGGGATGGCTATTGACACAAATGACAGCTGTATATGTGAAGAATATGCTTTAGGGCCTGATGGGTTCATTTAGCATCCTGAGCCTGCTGAAAGCTTTGCTGGCCTGTCTGGTTGATTCCCAAATAGCATTGTGATAGGTGTCCCACCTGTTCTGGCAACATCTGGTTTAGTTTGCAGGTCTGAACAATTCTCATACCTCTTGAACAGGTTTGTAGGATACCTTATTAGTTAATTGTAGTCCAATAGGAAGTGCTACACCATGCCACCTTGAGCTGACTGACTTTTACTATCTGAAAATTGTTTTTAGTGTCTTGTCAAGTCTTGAAACTGTTGTAAAGGTGAGACAATTATGTCAGTTCACATTTTCCATGTTGATTTTACTGTGACTAATTTGGAGCCTTTGTTATACATGCTGCAAATGTCACAGATTTTAGATCTCAATGGTTGAAAGTTTTGGTTGTTAATGACATTTTGTTGGAGATAAATATGCTCATTTTCACTCCTACTTTAAATTGCAAGGGAGGAAAATTTTCAGATGAGAAAAGCTGATATGATATTTCATTATTTATATTATTATTCAATTTAATAATGAATCTGGAATTCTGTTGGTGTTCTCTGTGTGGATGGACAACTTAAGAGATAATATATTTTATTTTGCTATATATCCACCCACCTTTTTCTTCTTGTTTTAAAAAGGGAAAGGTAGCTTTTGGGGGCTTTATTTTTAATTAAGATCCCTACCTTCATTGTCCAGTTGGGACTAGAAGATGAAGAGGTATGTACAATATGACAGCTGCTGTTGTATTTCAAGTTTTTTAATAAGCAGAAGGGGTGTGAACATTTCTTAGGGAGACTTTCCTTTCACAGGCATTTGAACCAAGGTCAAACCAGGGCCAAAACGGTGGGTACGTGTGGGAGGTGTGCTCACTCCTGGACTGAAGGTGAAGGGCTCTGGGCTGCAGCTGGCTAATGCACCTGACAGATAGGGCACACAACATTGGCCTTTCGGGGATAAGGACAAAAGAGCTGTTGACATTCCTGACTCTGAGATTTTTATAGCTCTTCTGTGGCTGGAGGAGCAAGAAGGGGTCTTCTTACAGTGTGTTTAATGCAGGCTTTTGCTCTGAACCCTCTCTGGAGGTTTCTCTTTGTCAGTGTCCCATCTGCCAAAGTGGACAAGGCCCCTGCCATCCCCAGCAGCTGCACCTGTTGGTGCAATGCCTCAGCCCTGGCTTTCCTTCCCCTTGGTGAGGGTTTGGGACCTCTTATCTCTGCTTTGCATCTGATGTCCTCTCCCTTTTCAGCTAGCTTCAGCTGCATGTCCTACTGCCACCTTCTTGCCTTTTCTCCTTTTCCACCATTGCTACAGAGTCTCTGTGCTTTATAGGTCCTAACAGTTACACTTTTGTCTACTCGTCTTTTTCAGTGCCTTTTACAGTGACTTTCAAGTGCCCATTTGTTCATACCTAAGATTTGTCTACGGAGAATGATGGGGTCAGTGGCCATAAATAGAGACACAAATTCAGGCCACTCTACTAGCAGAGGAAAGCGGTTCAGTGAAATTTTATCTTGTAATTTAGACCAGAAATATGTCCTACAGTATCAAATCTGCTATCTTTATTTATAGCTAAAAACCATAAAAAAGTCTAACCCTATGTTGTATTTCTGATTATTTTTCTAAATCCACAATAATCTTCAGGAACATTAAGATATTTGCATTCCTCAGACTGTACAATTATTAATCCCCTTATCTGTCTTGGAGTTCTCTGTGGGTGAACATATTCTTGGGATGATTTGGATTTTAGATTTCTCCAGCCAATGCAAAGAAAAATATAAAAGAGAGAAATAAATTCAAACTCAGCATGCTGCTTGTTAAAAATTCTCATACTCTCAGTCTCCGTGAAATTTAAAAAGTCACAGACCTGTTTGTTCAATAAACTGACTTAAAATAGAATGTGTGTGTATGGATGTTATGTATGTGTGTATCAAAATCCCTGCCATACTAAGTGCTGTGAGGGGTAGGAGTTGTGGAGGAGGAATGAAGCTAAGGGAAGAAGGTCAGGGAGCCACGTATGAAAAGGATCACTCATGGCTTGAGTGGGTAGGACTTGATTTTTGCTATGTTAATTCTGTGATATCGTGTGTCACACGATGGGTCAGCTAATGGATCAATTGATGTTTAATGAATTGGGCATGAATATATATGCAATAATATCTAAATGATATTTGTGTGAATACAGTTGCACAGTAAATCTATTTGAAAGTTGGAGCTAGAAATAGATTTTCACTGAAACAAACAAGGTTTATGCCAGAAAGAGTTATCAGACAGGAACTGGAGCAGCCCAAGTGACCACCACAACCCTATCTACAGAGCTGATAGTAATTGTCACTGCTGAGGGGAGCTGTGCTGCTTTTGGCTTTACCCTGAGTTATGAAACCAAAGAGTAGCTTTAGCTATAGAGCCATAAAGTAACACAGTGCCCTTGGAAGCTGAATCTCCAGTTCTTCTCAGAAAGGAAATGGATTGGTATTAAAAACAGTGTTAAACTAATTTTTTTCGGTCCTTGCCAGATCTGGTGTACCGGTGTCTAATTGGTGTGAGCAGTGTTGATCAACTCCTAAAATACATTCTGGAGCCACCATGTGAATGAGGACAGCTTTGTGCATGTGTATGCTCTTAGTCCAGATGTTTCATCTGCACTAGATGTGGTGGGATCTTGACCTCCCTTTCACTGACCACTGCAGCCTTGAAGTTTAGATCTTTAGCTGAGGAGAATTTATTTCCATAGCTCTCCAGAGGAGTGAATGCTCCCTGCAGAGCTCCATTGCAGACCTTGGCTTTCCTAGCCCATTTACCCATACTGGTGTGCAGTGCCTCTGGAGTCACTCCCCAAGGGATATGATGAACCCTAAACACAGTTCAGCAATTACTTGGAGATTTTTTCTATCTGTGACAGATGCATTCCTGCTCAGTGTGGAAAGCAGCACCTGCATATGTGTGTGCCTTGTGTGCTACACCCATACTTGGTCTAGTTCAAGTATGTGAGCTCCAATCCTGAGAAGTGTTGGCCTTCGACCACTGTGCATGGATATTGCTGCTTCTTTTTCTGTTTTGTTCTTTTTTTCTTACTTCCTCTTTCTCTTTCTTTCCCTCTTTCTTTCAAAGGCTTCTCACACCTGATGATGGGTGAACAAGGTAAGTCCTTTGCCTTTCTCTTTTTTCAGTCATTGATGATGAAAGAGCTTTGTCCCTGCTGCTTTTCTGAGTTGGGCTCTGCATGACAAAAGCAACTAAGCCTACTGGGTGCCAGTCAAGCCATTTGCATTTTTCCCTCTGTGTCCTGTGAGCTGTGGCTACTTGTCAGCTTGGGACACAGGTGCCCAGGAGGCAGCATGAAATTATTCCATGGATAGCTTCCCCCTTCCATGCAGCCCCAAAATGATTTGATCTTGCCATTTCTTTCTTGTTATGCCAGATGTAATGACTCCCACTTCTGCCTAGTAAATTTAGACCTCAGCGTTGGTCTTTATTTTTAAAAGTGAAATTATTACAAAAAATATGTTAATAGCCCTCATGACATGTTCCTAACTCATTATGAATGCTGAGGAAAATTGCATATAATGACCTGTAAGTCCTGTGTCTACAATTTAAAATATTAAAATATGCAAAAAGCAAAATGGTTTAGAGGAAGAACAGAGCTAACCCTAGCTCGGGCTACAAACAGGATCTAGGTCTGTATCAGAGGTCACATTTTAATATCTCAGCCTGGATTGTGTTACAGATCTATTGGCTGTGACATGATGGGATTATTAGTCCTGTTTTGCACTAGTGGGATGTAGAGCAAGGAGAGGTGAGGTGAGGAGAGGGGTGATTCATGTTTTCCTCTGGCAGTGTCACATTTTGCTGCCATGGGTACAAAAGGGGGAGTCAGCAGTGCCTGGTGATGCATGGTGCCTGGTCTTGCAAATGCAGTGAAGTGGTTGAAGACTTAATGCAAGGTGTGTGCACTTGGTGCACTAGGAAGACCAAACCAACTGTTTGTCCATGGGGAGAAAATGTGAGTTTTGACTCTAAAGCCTGATTAAGCTTTCCAAGACTAGATGTATGCAATAGTGATTTTGCCATTAAGTGAACGTGTATCTGAGGTTAGACAGTCCAAAGAGTTAATAAGATAGAATGTAGTGCTTGTGAAGGCTCAAGACTAATTAGGCGCTTGAGTAAGAGAGACAGTTGTCATGTATCTCAGTGAAAAGTAGAAAGGCTTAGGACATAATCGGTTTTTATCCTGTAGTTCAAGGCAGATGTCTGCTCTGATGTCATGAAAGCATCCCTATGTAGTGGGAAAGGGAAGAAAACAGGGCTTTCTATGAGTTAATGTCAGGACCATAGTATTCATCATGTGGAGCATCTGGCTAAGCTCTAGGAAGCACAGAGTTCCTTCTATCCCCACTTACCATTCAGCTAGGCTCATGGCTTGGAGGTCAAGCTTGTTGAAGGAGCATCCAGCAGACAGGTCACTTCAGCATGTCCTGGTTGCTCAGGATGCAGCCGAGTATGGCAAGCTGTTGGCAGAGGAGGGGTTGATGGCACGTTGAGAGTGATCAGGATAGTGAATGTTCATGGCCACTTTCATTCTCTAGAACACTGATCATATCTTTGTAGCAGTCTGTGATGTAACACTGGATTATATAAACAGATGTACTTGGCCTTTTAATTTACAAGTTGCAACCTGGCTGGTTCATGAAGACTTCTATGACCTATTCATGCAAATGAGACTGCCATCAGCCCTTTCTTTACTCCCTTGCCTGGCAAAAAAAGTGTGAAAACTGTTGGCTTCTGGCAACTTTAGCCATCCTTTTTTTTATCCATGATACATTAGGGAACAGTGGCTTCTTTTTTCTTGCCAATTAACTCAGAGATATTCCCCTTTGATAAATACTTACTATCTATAAAAATATGATGGATATAAAAGAAGTAAATGTATATATGTGAGTAAATATGCAATGTCAACAATATATCCAAATACATTAGCTCTGGTAGGTGAAAAGTGTTTAGCAAACATATTACCATGAGATTTCTTTTTTTCTGTCCTGCTCTGTTGTTTCCCTTGCTGTTTTGAATTTGATGTGGAATGACGCTATCAGTGGCGTGCTATTGCATGAGGGGTTTGCATTTTTCAGTAGAAAATAAAATTAAAGCCAAAGGGCTTAACCAGGCAGTTACTGGTTGTACTGTCAGCTGCTTAAGCCTTGCTTTGTGCTTTAGTTCTGGTGTGTCTCTTGGTTTTCCCTTGATACTGTGTTTTGTTGGGTTTGGCTGCTACATAAATATGCTCATTTTCTTGGGTTTTTTTAAGTATGGCCAGTGACATAATTTTCTGGTTTTTATGATTCCTCCTTCTTTTCTCTTTTGCCTCCTCTATGATGGACACCCTTCTTGTTCCTCCTCTTAACTGGACACACACCTTCCTGTCTGTAGGTAGAAGTAAAGGTAGAGATTGCATTCTTTCTAAGACTTCATTGCTTGTAAAATGTTTGACAATGGAAAAATTGCATTTTTATGAATGTGGTTCATACTGGAACTTAATGCCTTTGTTTTAAACTGTATCTTAACAATATTTCGTTTGTACTGAATTATAAAAGAAATATTTACTAAGATTAATGATTTGAGACCTTCTTAACAGATGTTGTTTTCTTCCTGTTCACACTAAGTATGGGCTGCGCAGTGTTGGGCTGTTGGAGTCAAGTAACGTTAGGGTGCAAAGAGACCATCATTTCAGTCAAAACACAGAGCCAGAGGCTGGTGAGCTGGTACTGCTGACTCTCTTGCCCTGGAGTGATGCCACTGCTGGGAATTTTGGCACTTGTGTTGGCGCAAGCAGGACCAGGGCTTGTTCTGTCCCCTTCAATGATGAAGGTCTTTTGAGATATCATTTCTCCTTCCAGCTCTGCTTACCATCCTCCCTGTTATTGAAAAGTTGTTTTTCAAAGAGAAATTGCGTTGCAGAAAAGCTGTGGAGGAAACAGAAATGATCAGCACTGCTGAGCAGAGAGCTCTATTTCCTTTGCAGCTCAGTACAGCCCAGGGCGTGTAAGGCTGCTGTGGAGCTCCAGCTTGCTCTTCAGCAGTTCACACCTATCTGTAGCATGCAGCGGGCAGTCATCCATCTATAATCAAAACTGTGAAAAAGGCAAAATGCTGTAAACCTGCTATGGGTCTCCAGTTGGACTGGAGGGCAGGGGGAAGATTAATTGATAAATTATAAACCCTGCTTGAGGAAAATCCATTTCTTTGTCCTGTATTCCAATTAGATAAGAGAGATTGAAAGGTTTTATTTTGCTGAGGCTTACTACTTTTCAGCAAATACACTGCTGAAGAATCTGATCCATTGATCAGCATTGTTTGAACACATTGGAGGATGTTGAGTGTGTCCGTGCCAAAAAGACATCAGGGGATGAAATGACTTTTCATACTACTATGAATTTGGGGCGATATGAGAGATCAAGAGGATTTGTTCATAGTAACTTTCCTTTGGGGCAGAAGCAGTCTCTGCCCCATGATCACTCCTATAATACCTGAATTCTGGGGAGCACAATGGCATATTTAACACTTTTTCTTGTATGATTCTTCTCTGAAGCCTCACATTCTAACAAGTTTGTATTGTTGGATTATCTGTGATGCAATGCATCATGTAATCAATATTATTTGTTCTGTTCTGAGGTTGAAAAATATTCTAATAATTTCATAGTTTTTCTATTCTATCTGAAGTTGAGTGGTGGAGGATGATACATAAGCTGTACTCAGAGCTACCTTCTTAGCAAGAGGTGAACATCACAATTAACAATCATATATCTACACTGTTGAAAATACGAGAACTTAAAGCTCGAAGTACACCATACAAAATGTTACCGTGCCTCAACACAGCTGCCAGTAGTTGCGTTAGCTGATGTATGGCTTAGAGTGATTTAAGGGTCAGTGTAGGTCAAGGCAAGTCTCGTATTGCATGATGTTAGCTCATGAGGCTTCTTTCTTTTCTTGGGTAGGATTTGTGCTGCAGGGCAGTTTGTGAAGGGCCAAACTGAAAAGTCTTTTCTGAAGCAAAACTCCCCATTGAGCCTGTAGGAATGTGGATTATAATATATAGTCCACAATTAATTCATATGCGATAGAGGTGTAATTTATTGTGTCATTGAGTGAAAATATTGTTTCGCTTCCCAGCTATGTGTACTTTTTAGCTCTAGTTATAGCAAGTGACTTCATCAGAGAACCATCACTCTGTATGAAAAAAGGTGTTACCTTCAGAGGGCAGTCTAAGTTTGAACCCACACATGGCCTTTGGCTCCCAGGAAACATGTTACCAGGTGCCTTAGTGATAGTGCATGGAAGGTTCATAGTTTTTGGCATTCTCGTAGTTTTCAGTAAAAACTGGCAGCAAGTCTGTCTCATGCTATATATGTAGCAAAAGGATATGATGCATTTGAATTGATAAAAGCTCTTCACAGCGTATAGCAGCCTGTGACCTTGCATTCATCATTTGAAACAAGTCTTCCCGTTAGTTGCTTCCACTGTAGTAAATAGGCTTCTTCTGCATCTATCCATTTTAAAAGGTTCAGGAGATTTTATTACTTTTTTTTATTTGTTCCTAGAAAGCTGAAGATGAAGAAGTGTGAGTGTTCTGGGGTAATGGTTAGCGTAGTCAAGGTACAGAAAAGCACCTTGGTACAACATGCATTTTAACATGAATTGAGTATATATGCATTGCTTGTGGTTTTATTAGGTGTATGGAACCAGTCATGGAGGTGAGGTAAATGTATGAAAAACAGGGAAGACTTTTATGTAGTTTGGCATGAACTGCTGAATATGACTTCTCTTCTGGAGAGGAATTGACAATTAAGGAACAATTATATTGAGCTTATTTCCATAGCACTGCCCCACAAGTAAATGATACCAAAGGAGATAATAAAAATCCAACCCTGATTGCTATCGAACTGGAGTTAATGTGTAGTCATGTTCTTCCATATAATTTGTTCTCTTGACAGCCTTTGTTAAGGAAATGATAATTTGCCGTTTTGCTACCTTTCACCATTCTTTTATATAAGTAGTGGGTTTTGTTTTACCTTCACTCTTGCTTTGGATCTGGCTTCTGTTGAGGTTTCTGCCTTCAGAGAAAACTGGCTGTATTCCTGGTGGGACTCTGCTGTTTTCAGTGAATGTCCTGTGTCTTCTTGAAGACAATAGAAAAAAATCACATTCAATTTAGTGGACCAAGATTCACCCAAAGAACTGAAAAGTCCCAAACATCTCCTCTGACACAAAGAATGACAGTGAAGTGTGGCTGGTTTCTGGGTGTGCACAGGACACCTGTGTAGCCCCTGTGCAGTCTGCAGACCGCTGCTTTTCCCCTAGGGCACTGGGCTCCTTTCTTCCATCACTAGCTGTGTTTGGATGAAAGACTGTACAGCTGCATACTAATTTTCAACATGAAGCAAGTTTTTTCCTCCATTCTCAGAGAAAAATTAAAGACTACTCACATATTTAATGGTTGGGACATTTTTTTAGATACATGTTGTGTAGACCAAAGGCTACTGGCAAATTCCCCGTGTAGGTCTCCATATTGCAAAATCAGATTATCTCCCTTGGTCCTAACTGGTCTTAACTGAAGTAGGTCTTTTAAAATCTTGTAGTGTTCAACACTGCTCACGGTGAGCAGGGTGAGGTTGTTATTTCTTTGCATTGTTCAATAGTATTGACTAGTAGGTAATGGCACAGAAAAAATGAAATAGCATTTGTGGACTTGGATAGAAGAAAATAACTGGACCTTACTGATCTGGAAAATAATCTTGACTTCTTCAGCAGTAATACCATTAGGATTTCAGAGCAGTGTGAATAAGTCTATCTGAGTGGACAAGAGTTTATACAAATGTTGAAGTGAAACATCAGTAACAAATTAAGTCATTTGTGCTCTACAAATATCTAATTATACAAGAGGAAAATCAACACTACATTCATCTTGCCAGCCTTGGCAATGGGTTTTAAGCTCTGCTTTGCCCTGTAAAATAACTTAATATTGGGGTTTTATATGTCAATGTTGTATGTGGGGTTTTTTCTATGTGTATGGTCCTTAATACTTTTAAAATATGTGTGGCATTTGGTTTGTTTTCCTTTTCATGGAAAAAAAAAATATCTTGCATTATTATAAGGATGGTAACTTTCAGTTTTAACCTTCCTCTTAATGATTATTTATAAAATAAAGCAAATGGTTAGCAGGTGCCCAATCTGTAAAACCTCTTTGATAGAACTAAGGCCCCTTGAATGTAGATGTCATTCTTCTGGAATAATTTCTTGTAAGCAAATTTTTGCCTCTGGTTTAATATTTTATTTAGGAAGAAACAAATATTTTAATATAATTCCTGTATGTCTGATTAGATATGGTTGATAGCTGATGAATGGAAGATATTGTGGAACTTTTCTGCTAGGCATTCATCCTGTTCCTTTATATTCTAGTGATGATGACATCTTCTGAACTTTGGTGAATGAAGTCACTTAAATGTTGAATACCATCTAACACAAAGTAATAGATGTGTTATAAACATTCTTTTTACACCTCTTTGTAATATATTTATGAAGGCAGACAAATGAGACATTAAATAGGACATTTCTGGTAAAATATTTTTTGTTGCGCATATAAGCATGTGTGTTTACAAATAATGTGTGTGCATAAAATATTTAATAATATGTTAAGTATTTTGTAGTTTGTGGGTAATTTATTTTTTCTTACATGCTTACTTTCTGTTTCATTTTAAAACTGTGTCTTTCTAACAAGTGAATAAACAGCTGATTCTTCACTGACTTTCATTTTTATTAAGAAGAATAATTCCTGTGAGAGTTAAAGGCATTGTGGTCATGTTTTGTGTAAACAGGAGCTAAAATATTGTCCTCTTACGCTGTCTCAGTCTTCTGTTTTTGATGAGGCTTAGGTTTCACTCTTCCCGAAGGGAATATTTAATTGATATCACTGAAAGGCTTTTATTTTTTTTTCTTACTCTATTTTCTTCATTTGAGGCATTCAGTGGTGCGTAGAGATGCAGAGGTAGCAAAACAGGCCATATGCTTTGTAAAAGGCAGACTAATAGCGCTTTTGATGGATGTCTGATTCTTAAAGTGCTGTATCTTTCATTAAAATTTGCATGTAAAGTAAGGGCAAGCACAGTGACATGAAAGCTAATGCAAGTTACACATCTTGACATAATAACAATCACAAGAAACTGGAGATCCCAGATGGCAGCTTGGCCTTTGCCATCCTTTTAATAAGCTACTAACTGCTAATTATTGCACTCTTATGGGCAAGTTAATTTACTGTTGACTCTTAAAGAGACATTGTGCCTTTTCCTGGCATTTAGGTTTCTCAGTTTAAATTTGAGAGTGTTTCAGTTTAGATTTGATTTCTCTGCAGATTGGAGTCCTTCCAGTGGACAATAACAAAGAGGCAAGGAAGCAGAGAGGGAAATGGAACATAATAAACAATGTTTTCTTTGATAATAGCAGAATGTAGGATTGTGGATTTTTCTAGGACATGAATTCAGAGCTGAAAAGAACACCAGCATGTGTATTAGATCCAGTATTTGGGGTTTGTATTTAAAAGAAAGCCCTTACTGCAGAGGTTATTGTTAAAAATAAACAAAATGTCTTTCCCTTAAATAACTGAAGCTTGAGATTCTGGAAATGAGAGAAACTAGAAATTGAAAATCAAAATTACAGGTTCAGAGGTGTTGCCAGAGGTGATTTGAAGGTAAAATTTCAACTCAGAATTTTGAAAGCTAAAGTGTCCACTGTATTTTTGGAAAAATTCTTCATTTTAATGTTATTTACCTGGATGTCACAATACAGGGAAGGAGTGTTATTAGTAAAACCTGGAGAGTTTTTTAAAGCAATTTTTTTCTTCCAGTTGAAAGGGACATTTGGTAATGAGACGAGTCAGGGAGAAGTTTTCATATAAGAACCTATTTAGGAGTGAAGGAACAGCTGCAGTTTAAATGGACTCTAATTCTCACAGTTAATGCTGTTTTGTGAATGCATGATTCTCTGTGATAACGTTTGGGAGGAGTGATGGCGGGTAATAGCTTATTTCCTGAGCTTTATGGTAATGCAGCAAAGTGGTGATGATGCCATCAGGAACTGAAATAGACCCCTGCCACACACATGAGGCGGCCCTGCAAAAATATGAAACCCAATAAAAGAAGGGAGTTTTCTGGCTTGAGGCTCATGGTGGCCTTTTGTGGACTAGAGCGCTAACATTGTGGTATTGAAGAGTTTAGAAAATACACGCTATGTAAGCTGCATCTTATGCATTAAGAATTAGAAATGGCAGCCTTATTTGCAGGGCTTTACCAGATAGTAAATTTATTGACTGGAGATCAGTGGATAACATGCCATACAAATGTTGTAAAACTATTAATGTGAAGAAGGTCATACTTTCCCAGATTGTCTGATAGAACTTATCCAGTATCATCTGTGTCTGTTAAGTCATTTGGCAATATATGTTATTTCCCCCACATCAGTATTCTGGGTTGGTTTTTTTTTTTATTATTATTCTGATTCTGACATTGTGAGTTGCTATCTTCCTTTGACATCCGCTACCTTTTGTTTATTTGGCCATAGTCAGCTTTTTCGTGGAGCTTGAGCTCCTTCCCATGATGGCTTTCATTTCCACATTTGTTTCAAGAGCCTTAATAGTTCTGAGTGCACATATCCACATAGAGATCAGTAGTGATAGGCTATGAAATGAGGGAATATAATAGAAAATACCACCATGGAGAACAAGAAATCAGGTGTGAATCCAGCATTCAGAGACTGTAGCGTATTCATTTTGTTTTTGAAGCCTTTTTGTTTTGAAATTTACGTTGGACACGATTTATTTTGCAATTTGCTGTGCTTAAGGTACTTTGTTTCCTAAACAGCTCGTGAAGCCCATAGAAATGAAAGGTGTTTTGCACCTGGGAATGTATTGGGTACCTGCAAGGATAAATTCTCCAAATTCTGTTCTAGTAGGATTTTCTGTGAGATGTTGATCTTGTTCTAGATATGCTTTATACACCAAGAGGTTTGATGTGACGGTATTAAGAGCCATAGTCTTCATTGTACTGCAAGGATTTTATTGTGGTTTAACTGCTGTCAAAGCAGAAGAAATGCATTCATGTAAAAGAAATTATGCAGGGAAGAATCCATCTCTGAGACTTTTCCAACACTAACCTGAGGATTTCTGGATCATTCTCACTAAATGATGGCCTTAATTCTCCTCTTATTAAAGAAAAAGACTGCAAAACATTTAGTAGAAACAGTCCTTTTACCAGCACTGCTTTGTGCAGAAAGGCTTTAAACAGAACTGGTACTTTGAGTATTTGTGTACACAGTTGTCACCATAAAAAAAGTCAGTAGCATTTGCCAAGCAGTACCACACTGTGGTGCCTGAGATATCGCTTTCTCTCCTACAGTAGAGCAAGAAGAATGTAGGTAGTATATGTAGGTAAGTGTTTACGATTTGATTCTGTCAATTGCATGCATTTTAATCGAGCTTTTCTCTCAGATCGCAGTTTGATTAGGAAACTGCTTATGGGTCAGATTATTTCTAAAGCAAAACCCATTTCCTTTAAATTGATCAGATTCTTTTTACTGAAGACTCTAAAAAATAATTTCAGTATTTGTTTTAAAATCATATGGGTCTGGGATTGTTAGTTGTTAGCAGTGGTAGCAAAAATGTATAATCTGAATGTTAAAATAATTTCATTTTAGAATGAGCTGTGGTCTTATTAGGTATGGTGGAATTGTATTATGCCAGTGTTATAAAGCACACACCTAATTACTTGTATAGTAATAATGACCAGGTTGATGATGAATGTGCTGATCACCAGCTGGGATCAGACAATTACATTTGATTATGTAAAGAGTTAGTTACTATAAACCTTCAAATATTAAAACTTGGCTAGAATAAATATCACCGAAGAACCTTTGTCTTTTACATGTGTATTCAGCTGCCAGTTCTCTTGGTTCACTCGGTAATGTTGGGAATCAAACTGTGAACAGTTATTTTCCAGCCTTGTGAATGTTGATAAAAGGATCTTGCATCGCTGTTGGCTTGTCCTGTGAGGGGAGAGCACATTGCTGCAGCGCAGCAGAGGGATTACAGGCTCTTGCTTAGCCCTGCATTAAGGATGTTGCAAGCTTTTATAAAACCCAGGGCAGCACGTAGCATCACTGTGCATTTGCATTTCCCAGCTCTCACGAAGGGCACACATGTTTCAGGCACCAGTGCCTTGGGGACTGGCCAACTCCATCATCCAAATAATACATTTATCTGACCATTTTCAACGACACATTTATTTTGGGTAGTCTTACTCCACAGACAGTCTCAATGAGGTCTGTAGGACTGTGGGACGTGTTTTTTATCTCTCAGTTTGAAAAGTTATTTTTTCCCCCAGAATTTGTTCAGTTCATAAATACCCATTGGTTCATCTTTCCTCTGTTGCTAAATTGCTAAGATGCATGACTTTTGTTATTTGTCTCCTGGAATACTATCATAAAGAACACTTTCTGGCATTGATCATCTGCAGGTGTAAGAGAATATAATTTTTGCCACAATGCGACAGACCATTTATGCCAGACTATGGAAAAATTCTTTTCCTAAAGTTGGAAAAATCAGAATGTACAGATTGTAAGGCTCTCTTTAAAAACGACTTGCTATACTTAAAGTACTCAATTCCAAGCTTAGTGTTTCAAATTCTCAGTCAATTTTATATTACTAGATATGATAGTAGAGACATCACTAGTAATTTTTCTTTGCTACATTCTTCTACTTTGTCCTATCTATTGACTCCATCTTTAAAACAGATGTGCTTTAAGAGGAATCTGTGGACACTTCATTTCCTGCCATGCAGCACTGTATGTCCATAATGGAATGAATATATTATGTGGTAGATGTGCTCATTGTATTGTCAGCCAAAAGTATGACTTCCCAAATGCTGTTTTCTTTTTTCCTTTGTTGGGGGGGGAGAGAAGTGTGGAGACATAATCTCTGATTTTCTTTCTTTTTGTCTCCTAAAGTACTCCTATTTAAACCACTGTAGTTTTCTTACTAATTTTCTCCTTCGGGTGTTTGCTATCAATCTGCTGGGTTAAACTTTGTGCTGTTCCATCAAGCAAGTTTGGTAAATGTTGATCAGTGCATGAAATCAGTTCTTAAATGGTTGCAAAATTGCCTTCCTTCAGACTGTTTTGATCACAAGGGCTTTCAAGTGTCAAAGTCATTTGGAGAACTAGATAGATAAAATGCATGAGCACTAAGCTTTTTCCAGGATAGAATAAATAAATGTGTTTTCTACTGTGTGCTCTGCCTTTGATAGTGATTTGTTAAAAGGAAAAAAAAAATAAAAGGCAATGATATTAAATATTTACAAGAGTGATTTAGTTGTGTAATCTTGTGCTATGCATCCCTGTTTAATAGTGAAATCAGCTACTGCTGAAGTAAATGCCATTAAACTGGTAGTGCTGTGAAGGTCACTGCCTATGCAATGTCAAAGCAATTTATAGAGAATAATGATTTTTGTCGGCTTTCCAATGTACCAACCTCCCTCCTTTTTGTCTCCTTTACCAAAAATAACCAAAAAGAAATTTATTTCAAGAATCACTTTCTCTCTGACTTTTCTCCTGTCTGACTGATTCGGGAGCTTGAAACCTCTTTACTAGTTTTCCTATTGATGTGCTCAGTGGATAGACCCTGATTCCCTTCTTTCTGGCCTTGAGCTTGTTACAGCTCTATTTGCTGAGATTTCCAGTTGGCCATTTCTCAGCAGTTTGTTTTAAGAGATGATGAATTATGACCTCCACTCTTACGAGTGGTTGCTTTTCTTCCCTGAGCTATTTCCAGCCCTATCTCCCTGCAATTCTGAAAAGGACTTTTTTGTGCGCTGATTGTTTGTCATCAGCAGTGTGCATGTAACATGTTGACATCCCACCAGCCTCCTGTCCTGATAAGTGTCTTAAAAATGCTTGGAGTACATTCCTAAGTAGTGTCATGCTTAATGGAGAGGCCTCAGCAGTGAGAGGTATGTTCTTTGGTCTGTGGCTGGCTTTCCCTGCAAATTGTTGGGGCCTCTGTGCCTCTGCAGCAGTGGAGTGGGGACAAAAGCCCTTCACCACTGACAAGGGGGCTGCTGCATTGACACTTACGTACAGAGTATGCTGAAAAACAATGCACAAAGAATACAAAGGTTTATCATTCAGCTTCACATCCGGCCAGTAAGAAGGTTAATTATTTGTTTTTCCTTGTTTTACAGTTGAATAAGCAGAAGCACAGAGAGATGGAGAGAGCTGGAGGAGAACAGGCAATAAATGCCAGGGTTCTCTTGTCCATTCCTGTTTCTGTAAGCACCAGTGCATTCTGTCTTACAAATCACCAAATAACTTGCTTCTTCTACCAAGGACTCTGCCAATTAGATTGCACTTGCTAAAGCAATTCACTAAGAAGATTAAAATTGTATTTATCTATTGATAAACATGTACATTCCTGCAGAAACAGCAGCTGTATTTTACAGAGGGAACAGCATGTATTCTCTGTGACAAAAATCTACAGAATAATAATAAAAAAACCCATAATGCAGAGGTGCCCTAAGTGTACTGTGTAAGGAGTTTGCTGGGGAAAGTACATATGAGCACACAGAGACAATATGGGTTTCTCCTTGAAGGTGTGAATTTTAAGAACAGGTGGAAAAGAAAGTACTTAAATAGTCAGGGAATTAACATGGGGTTTTATCAGTTACAAGGAAGCAGAATGGATGTACAGCACCAGCAGTAGCTAGAGAGAGCAAATGGAGGTATGGGAAGGGAAACAGAGGGAAGGGCAGTACAAATATACAACTCTTATCTGGGATGAGCGTCCCAGATAAAGTGGTGGGAGAGCAATCTGCCATGAAGAGTGGTCTTTGGGACAGAATGAAGTGGGAAGATATCCCTACTCATCATTTTTTTCTGAATATTAGACAGCTATGTATTACTATAGGTAGCTTATTTTGGATCTTTGATTTTTGCAACATCTCATTCCACTGAGCACACAGGAGAAGACTAAAGCCTTCATTCACTGGTAGGGCTTTTCACAGCTGTCTCCTCCAGGCCCATTAGTGGACGTTTTATCTGTTGTGAAAGTAGCTAGTTCAGCAGGGTGTCTGGAACCGATGTGTATGTGCATGGTTAATTCAGGCCTTGTGGTTTCCTTTAGTCTCTTTTATCTGGTTCTTTGTCTCTTTTTATGCAAGGCTATGATTAGTATTGAGTTCTTCCCAGAATGCTGGCAATTATCTCACAGGTGAAAGGATTAAGAAAGAGCGGGGAGAATTACACTAGGATTAAATTAAGACTGCCTTTGGAGTGCATTTGTGAATGTTTTTTTGTGTTTTGGTTTTTTGTTGGTTTTTTTTTGTTTGTTTTTTTTTTTTCTCTAAGCAAAGAGAAAGAAGTGAGAAGCCAGGTCTCTCTAGGGATGAAAGTAATACCCTTGAATATGGAAAAGTAGCATCTCAGCTTGGGAGGAGGTCATGCTGAGAAAGGAAAGGTAATGTTAAGGCACAAGATTTAGAATCCTCAGTTCAGTTCTTGGTTGCTCTGATTTTGCTTCAGGCTGTTTTGATTGCCCACAGTGAACCTCAGCTTGGCCATGTGTGAAATAGAAGCAGTGATAACTTTCCTGTCTGATGTTGCATGAAAAAATTAATTACTCAGTAAGTGTGCTAGGTTTTTGGGCACTTAGTACAAAAGAAGAGAATAGAGTATTCTTCTCATGCCCCATGCTGTGGTCACACATCCAACTGCATGATATAACTGACAGGTTATTTCTGTCCCTCTGTTATCTCTCCCTCTGTGTAACGAGCGGGTCAGACACAGTGCTGGTAGACACAAGGGGCTCAGCCCCTTTTGGGGATAAGAACAACTACCTCATGGGACTGGCAGGCCATATGTCCCAGACTCTGGAGGGGCAACACAACTTTCAGGCTGGCAATGCTGCATCTCACCTAAAAAGCAGCCTGAAGACTGGCTTGTGCCCATACAGAGCCTGGCAGATGTGACTGCTGATGGGAGACTTAGGGCTGCAGCCCCAGGCAAAGAGTTTAGTTCTTCTTTAGCCCTCTTCTTCACCTCTCCTGACTCTGGCACCACTTGTTTTTGCAGTGCAGCACTGCCTGAAGAACCCAAGGGAAGTTCTGCTTTGGTGTTAGGAAAGCAAGTAGTGCTGGGAAACAAGAAGGGGAATGGGGTGAAAGCTCCATGAAGTGCCATGCTGAGTCTGTGTGTAATGGGAACAGTGGCATGCAGGGTCCAAGCAAACTTTGGTATTGCAGGAGAGCCTCGGGTGTTTATCAATAAGATGTAGCAGCCCTGAAATTGAGCTTTTACCCTGAGGGCAGTTTATTTTTCATGGAGTCACAGAATAGTTTGGATTGGAAGGGACCTTTAAAGATCATGTAGTCCAGTTCCCCTACAGTAAGCAAGGACATCTTGGGTGGTGAGACACTGGAATGGGTTCTCCAGGGAAGTTGTGGATGCTCCATCACTGGATGTATTCAAGACCAGGTTGGATTGAGCCTTGTGCAATGTCCCTGCCCATGGCAGAGGAATTGGAACTAGATGATCTTTCAGGTCCCTTCCAACCCAAACTATTCTATGATTCTGTGATCTTCAACTAGGTGAGGTTGCTCAGTACCCTATCCAACCTGACTGGGGATAGGACATCTACCACCTCTCTGGGCAATTTGCTCCAGTGTTTCACCACCCTCACTGTAAAAAATATCTTTCTTTAATCTGGTCTAAATCTCCCCTCTTTCCGTTTAAAATCATCACCCCATGTCCTGTAACCAGAGGCCCTGCAAAAATGTCTGTCCTCAAGACTAATTAGCTGCTAGTCAAAGGAACAGACTGGAAAGATGTTCTCTCTTTGTACACACATTAACTGAAGCTAGAGACAAGCAAGTTACCTTTTGGGGTGCTGGCTTCCCATCTTGGGGCTGTGTCTCACCCCTGAACACACTGTCTGCTCTCCATTGTGCAGCTTCCAGCTTCTGGGAGTCACTGCTGGCTGCTTCCCAGGCAGGAACCATGGCAGCAATGACTGATAGGCACCTAACAAATTTTGCCCTGGTATGACATCTTCCTCAGAGGAGTGACCAGGCAAGAAACCTTTCTTGTCCTGCCCTTGCTACTGCTCTCACTTTCTGTTTTCCCACTGTCTGTACTGTCCTTAGGGGAATGTGAACACAACAGTGACTATGGCTGTGTGGTCTTTACCCTCTGTGTGACATGTACCAAGAAAGGGACAGTTAACGTTGGATGTCATTGCTTTTATGATAAGTATCAGGCACATATTGGCTTTACTCATTGTACTCTGGTTCTAAGTTGGAATATTCTTCCCCTTCCATCAGTTAAGAGTCAGGCATCAGTAAGATGAGGTGTAAGTGGAAATGAGGAGGCCCTGTTGAGTCCAAACAAATAATTTGGATTGAGTTACTCCCTGGGCAGGCCTGCGTGCATTTACTGAGCTCTGTGGTATTTATTGCTGATCCCTTCGCATAATTCAGTTAAGACTACTCTTTTCCTCTTATAATGCACATTTCTTGGCTTTGATTGGTGTGTTTAACTGATGGGGCACCTTGGGGAGAGGAGCAGAGAGTTCCTAGAGATTTGGCCATATAGAATATGAATTTGCAGAAGTTATAAATAAGTTTTCCATGAGAATTCCAATATCCTGATACTACTGTTCCATAATGACTGCCTAAGCCTCTGTTCTCCTTTCATCTGGTGATCATTATTTCCATTGTGTGGTTTGTTGTTTGGTTTGGGGTTTTTTTCTGTTTTTATTGTTAGTACGTCAGTTTGTTTTATCTTGTTTGTAATGATGGATAGCTGGGTTTGAAAAATCTATTTTGTTCCAAGTATATTTTTATCAGAATAACTCTCAGTATCTTTCCATCTCAAATACCCATTCCAAACACATTTTTAGGTGTCTCCTTATGTTACCTTGCCTGAGTCACTAGATTTGGAAATGTAGTACAGCTGGTTTTCTTGCCCTACAGCTCCACCACACAAACTTTGATTTTCACAGGATTGTTTTGGTTGGAAGAGACCTGTAAGATCATCGAGTCCAACCATTAACTAAACCACTAAACCATGTCCCTCTGCATAACATGTACATGTCTTTTAAATAACTTCAGAGATGGTGGCTCCACCACTTCCCTTGGCAGCCTATTCCAATGGTTTGCAACCCTTTCAGTGAAGAAATTTTTTTCTAATATCCTGCCAAAACCTACCCTGACACAACTTGAGGCCATTTCCTCTTGTCCTGTTGTTTGTCAATTGGGAGAAGAGACTGACCCTCACCTCACTACAGCCTCCTTTCAGGTAGATTTAGAGAGTAATAAGGTCTCCCCCGAGCCTCCT
>JANHGN010024607.1:0-21166 GCA_024605025.1 Megaceryle maxima
TTTCCTTTCCTTTCCTTTCCTTTCCTTTCCTTTCCTTTCCTTTCCTTTCCTTCTTCCTTTTTCTTTCTTTTTTTTTTCTTTTTTCCTTTTCTTTTCTTTTTTGGTAAAAAGCTACTTTTGGGCATTAATGGCCACAATATGTCCAGGCTGATTCCACTTGGCAGGTGAGCAATTAATTGAAATGAGTATTAGTGAATTCAGAAAATCTTTTTTACCCAGTTCCTCAGGCAGGTTTTGATTCGCTCTGTGGTCAGGCCAGACATTTATAATGGGCTCTTCTGTGGTAACGCCTTGGATTTCTTGATGGGGTTTTTCAGTTGTTCTTAAGGATCACTCTGGCCTCTTCACACATGATGCAGCATCATCTGTGGTCATACTGAGCAATAGGAAATTGGTCTTTTATTCCCCAAAGCCAGCAGCGTGTCCTGAACTTTGCTGCAGCAAATTGAAGCTGTGTGCTTATCACATTTTTGATTTGTAGATTTGGGCATGATGCTTGTGACTGTCATTAGAAGCCAGTTTGCCAGCTCAGTGGTTCCATTCAGATGGGTTTGGGTCAAAGTCACTTAACTATATTGTTTCTCCTAGGAAATGAGCACTATGATCCTACCTGCTCTTGAGTGGCAGTTAAAAAATTATTGATGGAGGATTATATCACAGCAGTTTTAAAGATTTTATTGAAGGCAGCTATGCAAGAAAAAATAATTAATGAAAAGAGTTTGTAACTGTGGATGTAGATTGTCATTATTTTTAATTCTAGCAACCAATTTTCTGACTGAATAATTCATATGCAAATTTCTAATACTTGTGAAAAAACTCCACCCTGATTCTGATGTGATTTTCTAAATCAAAATATTTTCTCACTCAGTTATGGTCATTAATTTTAATTTATTATTTTCATCCTCTTTCCCAAACATCATCTACAATCAATGCTGCAGATGAATCATTAGTACCACTTCTCCAGTTTCCTATCAGCCTGCTGAAAATCTGATGGATGAAAGTCAATTTAAGGGTGCAAGTGTTTTCCTTTGTCTCATTCAGGCCACTCCTTAAGCTACAAACAAGTAAAGCAGTAAAAATAACCATCTTTTCCAGTAACAAGTCAAGATACAAAAGAACAACCAAGTGCCCCTGAATAGCAATACTGCAGCACCGTCAGCTAAAACGCTGCCATGGACACCTGCTCACTCCCTCTAAAAATAAATTGCTGGATTGTGTCACCAGAATTGATGAGCCTAAAAAAATCTAATGTCTCATGACAATAGGATGCCTGGCTGGAAAGCTACGTGTGGAAAAATGCCAGGCAGATGCACCACAGACCTCGCTCTTTCCCTGTAGCTGTGCTGCTGAAGAGTAAGCGCAGCCCGGTCAAGGTGCTCCAAGGCTGGCAAAGAGAGTCAGAAGCCACTGGGCCCCCAGAGCCCAGCCCACAGTGGGGAAGACTGGTCATTTGCTAAGGCTGATCATGTGCCCAGGCACTGCTCAGTATATACAGCAGCTCCTTCACTCTTCTCTCCTTCCTCCCTGATCAGAAGCACGGAAGGGGGTTCTCCTAATGGTGCTGTCACAAGGACTGACGTTGACATTTTGACATTGAATAAGTTTTTCTCCTTTGGAGAAAACCTAGGCCCAGCACTTCTGTCAGAAGATAGCTTACTTGCCCACAGTGCCTCAGCATTAGCCAGGAGGCAGAACTAACAATGCCTGCCTCAGATAAATCAGCCACGCCAGGAGCCATTTCTTTGACAGAAGTATTTTATGCACCTCAACCATAATGCAAGTGAATTGAATGTCACCGAGTTCAGAGACGCAGCGTGTAGCCATCCAGGCTTTCACAGCTGTTTTTGGCCTGTAAGAAAGTTCTATTAGATTATTTATTCAGTTCTCTTGCTGGTGGCAGCTTCTTACTGATGTGCTCCTTGAATAAAAGCAATGCTTTCCTACCAGCCCCCCCACACCTCCTTTAAAGTCCCCTTCCTACCCTAATGGCTTGATTTCCAGAGGTGATGGTACCCTTGGGTCCTTTTGCTCCTTGAAGAAGTAGGACTGCTCAGACCTCTTGAAAACCAGGACAGCAATGTACGTATAGAAGGGTAACAGTCATCTTTGTGGGCAGCTCCGGGCAATGTCGTAACACGCTCTGTTAAGCGAGGACAAAGTCCACATGAGATGGAGTAGGTGGATGAGAGGCTAGGAGTGAAGCAGGACTGGTGAGAAGAAAGAAACACACAGCAGCCTATTCAACCTCTTTTTTTTTTCAGGGAGCTGCAGGAGGATGAGCCTCTCACTGTCACAAGGCAGACAGAGCACGTTAAACGGCACAAAGTGAGTGAGGGACACTGGAAAGGCTCAGTTAAACTCAGGGCTCTTCCCTGTGCTAGTCACCCATGGGAACTTTACACTTTCATAGTTTAAAGTTGCATTTCCTTTGTAACAGGTTTGCTTATACTATGCACAAATGATAATTATGGGGTATACTTCACCATAGCTTCAAAAGATACTTCAGTTTCCCCAAACCACAGAACGCTGCAGGCTGAGAACTCAGATTTTCTCCCAGTTTTACCTACTAAAGCTTCTTCAATGAGTATTTCTACACGAATAAGAGATGTGGAACTAGGGCCACAGAATATATTATACAAAGTAGGAATAAATTTAAGGATTGCAACAAAATACAGAGCTGCCTGCTCTTGCAGTTAGGTGTTCCATGCCTAAACTAACCTCTAAAGTTTCATCTATGAGCACCTAAGCAAATCCAATGGCTTGCTCCTGCCATAAGGGGGAAGTCTTGTTCCTTCTCCTCCTTTTCTTTCTCCTATAACCCAGACCTCTTCCCAGCCAAAATCCCTGGCTCCTCACTTGTCGTGGCTCTGGAGCTTGTTTGACTTGCCTGTGAGCCGATTCAATTCACTGACCCAGCAGAAAACAAGGCAGCTCTTTGTGTCTGGGTCACGTTTCTGCTTGGTTAGTGAACGAGCACTGGTGAGTCAAGGGCTTCAGTCATTCACAGGTATCAGAGCTGATAAAAGAAAGATGATGGGACCTCACAGCTGGCTACAGGGCCTCCATGTTTTGGTGGAGTTGGACTGCTGGTTTAGTGCACATCATGCTATGAAACCAAAACCTAAGGTGCCTAAAGTACCTAAATACACTTCAGCCATCAGAAAATGCAGTTTAGTAAAACCACCTGCTTCACACAGCTGAGGCCAGTACTGGGCATCTGGAGCACAACACCCCCAGCAGCTGGTATTTGTGTGCCTTCGCTGGGAGCTGGGCTGGGAACTGATCCAGCTAGAAAACAACTTCTGGGTCCAGCTCAAAGAGTTGCAATGCGGGGCAGCGCAAGAACTGATCAAGGGTCAGAGATGGGCTATTCCAGCCAGGGTCAGAGTGAAGCTTGTACATGTCCAGCTGCTCCTTGCCACTGCTGTCCCAGAATGTTCTCAGCCAAGGGCTGTGACCTCCAGCAGCTTGTACACCTTGTGCTTCAGCTATGGCTGTGTACGCCAGCTGCTCTAGCTACCACCACCAGCAGCCTTTTGGGCAGGTGGTTAAATGGGGTGCTTGATCTTTCCTGGTTTTTGAATGGGAAAACAACAACAAAAAAGCACTGGGAGTGCCCGAGATGGAGGGTGGGGTCTCTACCCCATATGTTCATTATTCATATAGTATTTACATACCATTATGACTGTGAAGATGCATAACACAGGCTGCAAATGTAGGCTTGCAGGGTTTCAGCTGTCCTTCCTCTCCTGGTCGCTTGTGCTGTTTCTTACATTCCTTTGTTGCATTTTGACTCGTGCTAAACTGCAAGGCCCCTGTGGCAGGGACCACGTCATTTACGTATCAGCTCAATGCCTCAGATAATGGAGCTCTCGCAGTGATGGGGCCCTTTGGGAGTGCCTGTCACAGAAATGGCAGGAGGGAATAGTTTCACTTTCGTGGAGTGCAGAATTAATCATGTCTAAGAGGGCTTGTTTTTCACTCGTCTTTTTGAAGGACTTCATCTTTGCCCGTTGCCTATTCTGGTTCCTTTCCCTTCCTCTGTGCCAGTTAGCCATTGTCTTTACACTCCTCACCGTCCCCTCCACAGCTGATCTTTTGCCAGGAGACCACAGGCTGCCTCCTTTCCTTCATTCCCTGCATCTCCCCTTCCCTTCCTGATTTTTGCCTATGAGCTGAATCGGGCTGCAAAGAAAAATTAGTTAATGAGAAAACCCCAGTTGCCTGCATTTAAAAGAGAAACATATAACATTTTTTTTTTTCATCCTAAATACAGAAGATAAATGAAAATCAATTGGTATTTGGAGCTGGAGGGCAAAGCAGAGAGAGGAGGTGGGAGAGAAGAAAGGGAAAAGCAAAGGAGCTGTCTTCAGCTTTGTTTCCATTTGAACAGGAGGACAGGTTAGATGAGAATATAAATTGTTATGGTAATACCCTTTTTATACTATATGTAGTGATTCTTGTTCAAAAGCAAGCACATGGTTTTGATTTAGTTTATGGTTTTTGGAGGGTTTTTCAACTAATTAAATTCAAATAAACGGAGTATCCGGCGGCCTGGGAAGATCCACAGTGGGTTTAAACCCGTGGGTTTCAGAGAACTATCACGCTTTGCGCATTCCTCGGGACGACCCGAGGAAAATTGCATTTTGCTGATGACATCAGACTGGGCCAAAAGACACAGCTGAAAGGGAATAGCTGCTAGAACATTGGTTCCCAGACTTTTTGGACCTAGACGCTACTGTTGCTCTTCAAAATTTCCTATGAATCAGAATGTGATTTTGTACTTAAACCTGAAAACACTACAGAGTCACTAATGGCTCTGGTGGCCTACCAGGGCTTCACAGAACATCTGTGATCCTTGAGCACAGCTGGAAGACCACTGGTGTAGAAAGAGGGAAGGCAGAGGTAGATCAAAAATGCTCCATGTGTGCAAATCTTCATTGACTACAATGACAAAAACCCAACACAACCAGAGGGGAAGGAGTTAAAGTCATTGAGATAGTTGGGCTCACTGCAGTGTGGGATGTGGATGCAGATGTTCAGAGTTTCACAAAGCCTGTTACTCAGGGAAGGGTTTGATGGGAACTCTCTGAAAGTAGGATGGGCAAAGGAAACCAGAGAATAAAGTCAGAGAAAAACATCGTTAGGTCAGCTACAATGTGCCAGTAGAGTAGCATGTTATGAACAGAGAAGAAAAGCAACAGCAGATTGGTAATGTGAAAATAATCAGCTTGATAGTACGAGAGCTGGCGGGCTACATGGTAGAATAATATACATTTTGTTGCAGGAGCCATGTGGACAAACTAAGATGTGCTGGACTCTACTAGACGTGGACTATGTCTGTGGACTATGTTGCCCACTGAGGACGGAATCTGTTGGACAAAGAGCCTAAAGAAGGCTCAGAAGGAAAAAAAAAGCAAGCAGCTCAACAGAGGAACCCAACAGCTGGCAATCCTGAAAGCCCACGTGAAGAAAGATCAGCTCTGAGGATTCACTGGATGGATGTGCACGGAGATAATAAACCGAGCCAAATAATCTTGCCAAAAATTAGGTGAAGGTGAAAATGCTGATGGTACTGGTTGCTGTAGTTGGATTGTTAAAACCAACCAACCAACCAACCCCTCCAAGACTCCCCTGCATAGGTAAACCCTTGCTTGGTAGGTATCAAATGCAGATCCAGGCTCACTGAGCCAGCCACCTATGTGACATCTGTGTTAGTGAAGAATAGAATATGGGGTTGGAACTTGTTCTCAGGAAGTAAGAAACTCACTGGGTGTTAGATCAGTCCTTGCATCTGGGTGGAAACTTATAGTAATTGTGCAATTTCCCTAAATAAGATCCCCAGAGACCTAAGTTAGGCATTTTGCCTTTGCAGCCTTTCCTGCCTTTGCTCTTACGGTGCTTTTCACGTGAAGTCCTTGCGCTTTCCTACATCATGTAAAATACTGGTATTTTTTTCACTTAAAGACCCGATGCAACATTAAAAAGCTACCGATAACTATGCGGAGGTCCCTTCTGTCCTAATAGCTGTCTTTATTAGTCATGCTCACTAAAAAAAAAAATAATAGGACGCCTGGATTCATCCTTTTTTTTCCTCCTTTTCCAGCCTGGCTACCAAAGCACCCTCCAGCCGAGCTGCCTGGAGCCGCGTCCCCGCCCGTGTGCGGCAGCAGCCGGGGACCGCCAGCTCCAGCAAACCGCTGCAGCCCCGGCCACCGGCTCCAGCCTTCCGCCAGCTGCCGCCTGCGCTCCCCGCTGCTCAGGGGCGAGCGAGACGAGACCCGCAGGGGCCACCAGCAGCGCTGCAAGGTGGGCAGCCCGGCACCCCCTAGCACGGCCACGCGTTTCGTCCCCATTTCCCCCGCCTCCGCGGAGCGAGGTGATGCAGCAGCGGCCGTGCCCCGCGCAGCCTCCGCAAAGGCGCGCTGCGGTGCGCGGGCAAACGCGCAGGGGCGACGGGTCTGCCCTGCCCTTCCTGGCCGCGGCGCTGAGTGCGGGGACATGCGCACTGCTGCGCGCTTGCTCGCCCCGAGCTCCGCGGCCGCGCTCCGTCCTTCTCCGCCGCCTCCCCCTGAACCCTCCCGCCGCGAGGAGGAGGGGGAGGAGGAGAAGAAGAAGAAGGAGGAGGGGGGGAGGAGGAGGAGGAGAAGAGGCGACGAGACGAGACGCGCCGCAACTTGCTGCTGCTCCTCCCTCCCCTCTCTTCGCCGAGCCGCTGCCCGGCCCCTGCGGGCTGCGCTCCGCGGGCAGCGGCATCCCCGGGAGCTTCTCCGCAAGAGCCGGCCCTTCCCGGTGAGTTGGGGACCGTGCTCGAAGTTGCCGCGTCTGTGGTTTGGGGGTGGCTGGGAGGCTGCGGGAGACTGCGCGGCTGCGGAATGCTGGTGGCTGCGGGAGGCTGGTGCGGGGCTGCCGCAGGGCTGAGGGGCTCGGCTCGGCGTGCACCGCAGGGCTGCCTCTGTCCGGTCGCCGTCTGTGCTGCGGGCGCGGCGGCCATTGGGTTATTTGGGGGATGGTGAGGCCAGGAGAGGTCACAGGTGCGGGGCAGGATCGGGCCCCTGGCACGGGTTATTGTGCGGCTTCCCGGGTTCTCCGCGCCTCCCGGCTCCGACTGCTTGCGAGTCAGCACCTTAAACTATATTTTCATTCAAATCCCATTACATGGTGACGGACTCCGGTTTGTTTCACCGTAGCATCTGCTCGTGGTCTTGGAAACTCTTTTAAGAGGACTGGAACAGCAAAGGAGAGCAGGGGCTGCTTTTCAAAGCGTTGGGAAGAGAGCTGCAAGCACAAATGAGTCCTAACACAGCATTTGCCGTGTGTGCTGCTTGGAGCCTTTATTTCCCTTCGTGCTTTTAAGAGGAGAAAGAAGAAACTGGCAAACGGTCGTGACAGAAAGTTGTGTAGCTTGAAATGTTCCATAGACTGGTGGACCCAATTATCTAAATAAACAAACATAGTGATTTATAGGTGTCTGAACTATAATGCCTTGAACGATAGAGCTCTTTAACCTTCCTTTCTAATCTGTCCCTCAGAGATTTGGCTTTAAGGAGCATAATACATCATCTCTGGTGCTGAATACTCGAGTTGATTACATTTGCAAAAGGGATGGCCTTTGAAATAATACTGAGCCATTAAGCTGTAAATGCAGAAAAAGAGAGAGAGACAAAAAGAGCAAAGATAAACTTTTGGCAGAAAATATTTGCCCACTTCCTAGGAGCCCAATTAACTTTTATCCAAAGTTCTCACTTTATTAAACTCAAAAAAAATAAGCGTGTTCTGTGAAGCCAGACCCAAATCCTTGATAGTCCTCTTGAAGTCTGTCTACCTTGTACTTAAGTGATGATCAGAGACGTGTCTGCTAAGAGAATTTACAGAAGTAAGCACTGCTAAAGATAGCCAGTTGGTAAATGAAAGTACATTGTCGTTCTGTATGTTACTCTCAGATGATACAGAAGCAGAAGTTTCAAATTCCAGAGTTTCTGATTTTACATCTTTAAAATTTTTGCCCTCATAGCTGCACCCATCTGTGAGGTGTGCAGCTTCATCATAGCAAAAGTGCCTGTCTTTATTGGAAAAGTGATTAATTTGGGTATTAGCTTATTTAACAAGGGCCAAATTCTGCAGCCTGTGGAATGTTTTCTCTGAGGGGTGAGTGAGTGAAGAAGAAAATAGTGAGTACAGTACGTGCAACATCTTGCAGGCCCAAAATACAAGAGCAATTTTATCTTTAACCAGAATTTCAAGACAGGATTTTATTAACATAAAATCAATATTCAGGTCAGCAATGAGGATGTGCAACTTTGGAACAAGAGGCTGATCTGAAGGCAACGCATTGCTCATGGGTGTAAAGGTTGGGGGAGATGATGCTCAGCTGTCTCTTCTTTGGTTCCTTTTATGAAATGTCATTTAATGAGGAAAAGAAACAGGTAATCCACTGCATTTTAAGGCACAGTGCTCTTCATAAGCCTCTTCACCAGGCATTTGAACAGGAATGTGGCTTTAGATTATGTATTGTATACAAATGGCTGCTGCAAGGTAAGTTACGCTCTAAATTTATCCTGCTGTTAAAGTTACATTGGTCAGAAAGTGGCAACTGGATTTTAAGTCCTAAATAAGAGATGCTCATTAAGTAATCTAGAGTCTTAAATAAGAAAGGCTCAAAAAGAATCAAATAATTAAAATATAAGAATAATTTATATTTTAAGAAGTCCTGTTCTGAGGAAGCCCCAAGAAATGCAATTGACTTTTCATTACTGGCTGTGCAATGGAATTTAGTTAAGGAACACTCTTTCCAGGGATAGCAAGGGCTTCATTGACACACAAAAGAGTTAAATCTCTTTATCAGCTCCTTGATGCTGATGGTCAAGTGCTGTAGAAGTTCAATGACCAGAGTAGGACATAGTCCTTTTCCTTCCAGTAAAGATGGGGTTGGAGAAGGGAGGAACTTTTTCAAAGCAGTTCCAACACCGTATCGTTTGCAACTGCAAAATACAATGTCAGAATAAGATTAATAGAGCAAGGAGGCTTGAAAACATTGTTTAACACTTAACTGAAACATTAAATCATTCAAATAACATTACCCAGGTGATGCCTCTACTTCCAGGTGTTGAGAACAGAGCAGATTTTGGGTGGGGGGCGTGAGGGCAGGCTGCCCTGCCTAAAGGTGCGTAGGATCAGATAGCACATATGCTGATTAAAGCATGGAAGGGACAAGGAGTGCACACTCACTTGTGTAATTCTCCAGCATTCTCCTGGAGAAACTGGCTGCTCATGGCTTGGATGGGTGTATGCTTTGCTGGATGAGAAATTGGCTGGATGGCTTGGACCAAAGAGTGGTGGTGTTGGTCCTGTTGGCAGCCAGTCCCAAGTGCTGTTCCCCAGGGCTCAGTATTGGGGCTTCTTCCCTTTAATATCTTTATCAAGGGTGAGGGGATCGAGGCACCCTCAGTAAGTTTACAGACAGCACCAAGTTGGAGGGAAGTGTTGATCTGCCTGAGGGTAGGAGTCTCTACAGAGGGATTTGGACTGGCTGGATCAATGGGTCAAGGCCAGTGATAGAAAGGTCAAGAAAGACAAGTGCCGAGTCCCGCGCTTGGGTCACAACATCCCATGCAGTGCTACAGGCTCGGGGAAGAGTGGTTGGAAAGCTGCCTGATGGAAAAGGACTTGTGGGAATTGGTTGACAGCCAGCTGAACATGAGCCAGCAGTCTGCCCAGGTGGCCAAGAAGGCTACCGGCATCCTGGCTTGTGTCGGCACTAGTGTGGCCAGCAGGAGTAGGGAAGAGATTGTCCCTGTGCACTCGATACTGGTGATGCCACACCTTGAATACTGTGTTCAGTTTTGGGCCCCTCGTGACCACAAGGACACCGAGGTGCTGGAGCTTGTCCAAACAAGGGCAACAAAGCTGGTGAAGGGTCTTGAGAATAAGTCTTGTGAGGAGCAGCTGAGGGAACTGGGGTTGTTTAGCCTGGAGAAGAGGCTCAGGGGAAACCTTCTCTCTCTCTCTCTACAATTACCTGAAAAGAGGTTGTAGTGAGGTGGGTGTTGGTGACTCCTCCCAAGTAACAGGCAATAGGACAAGAGGAAGTGGCCTCAAGTTGTATCAGGGGGGTTTGGATTGGGCATCAGAAAAAAGTTCTACACAGAAAGTGTTGTAAGGCCCTGGAACAGGCTGCCCAGGGCAGTGGTGGAGTCACCATCCCAGGAGGGGTTTCAAAGCTGTGGAGATGTGGTGCTGAGGGCCATGGTGTAGTGGTGCCCTGGCAGTGCTGGGTTAATTGTTGGACTTGATGATCTTGCAGGTCTTTTCCAACCAGAACGATTCTATGATTCTGGTAACAAACCCTGGACGTTGAAGTCTCTGTGCATTTGTGTGGACTCGTGGGGCCCCTGTAAAATCTTGCTGTGCACTTGAGGAAGCTGAAACCTGAAGATTCAGCTGCAAATTTAGAGAAGGGTGTTGACACCCTTGGTTGATGTTCTTCCATCTCTATCCTGGTACCCCTCACTCTTTGAATTGCTGTGCTAGGGCTTGACCCTCACAGGCACGTGTGCCACATCTATCTTGCTTTCTCCCCAGCTCCACACCTCCTGAAATCCCCGTGTGCTGTGCTGGCAGCGCTACCCTGCTCATGAACCAGGGTAAACACCAACCTGCAGGTGCTCAGTGACTCACTCAAAGCTCTAAGCTGCTTTTCTTCTGTGGTGAAACATTTATTATTATTTATTTATTTATTAATAACTCTGTGCTGGCAGTTAGCTGGGCTGGGGAGGTTGAGCAGTGGGAGGTGGGACCTCCAAAGGTTGCTCCTGCAATGGTGCAGCAAGTCAGATGAATGTGATGAGTGATGGGAAGCATTCCTTCTCTTTGTGGGTGTGATGCAAGCAAGTTTTAATTAAAGCAGAGGCGGTAGATTATTAGGGCAGATAAATACTGCCTTGTTACAGCCCTCTTGGGTCGTGTGGAAGGAGTATTCGTTTTAGAAGGGATGAATGAATGAATCGTCAGTGTGAAGGATAAAGATCAGCATTGTTAATTGCTCTGGAAGTCTTCCGTGGGAAAATGTAAACTTAGGAGGGAAAATACTGTCCATAAATGCAGTTAAATATTTACATAACTCAGGGATAGAGTTTTGAGATTAAAGGCATGCAAGTACCAAGTTGTGTTTGGGGTCCTGTCAGCTAGATCTAGGTCTTGTAAAATCATGGAAATGTCTGAGTTAGAAGGGACTCTAGAGGTCATCTAGAGCAAGATGTACAGCTGGGACTGGTCAGTGGTGGGCTGTATTTCTACATAATGGTTTGCTAGCAGTTATGAAGAGCTCGTCTTAACACCACTGTGAAAAACATTTAGTTGTTCTTGTCAAAGCACAGCTAAAAAAATATTAAAAACTTGGGAGACTACATCTGCTTAAACTTTTGAGCTTGAGGTGGGGTTAACTCTTGCCTTCTGGTGTCTCTGAGTAAGCAGTGAGCCAGTCACAGTTACCTAGCTGAGGGGCACAGTGATTGATTGATCACCCACCTACAGCTTGTGGCTGTTGATATGAGGAAGAATGAGTCTAAGTGGGGAGGGGTTGGTCCCCCTCCCCCCCAGAAAAATACCTGGAAATGGTAGGAAATGTTCCTGTGCTGATCCTTGATTTTGTAATTCTCTCACAAGTTCCTTTTGTCCTTTTCCAGCTATCGGAATGTGATACAGCCCTTGGGAAAAAAAAACAAAAACAAAAACCACCAAAAATCTGTGTGCTTTCATGTAAATGCAATGAGGATGAGCCTTTGAAAACATATCTTAGCTGATGCTGATGAATAAACAAACTTGGCCAGAGTGAATCTTTTCATCTGACTTCAAGAGCCACACTGTAATGAAGTAAATATAGATGTACTTAATGGGCTCCTTTCATCCAAATACATAACAAACCCTCCAAAGTAATGCAAACAAACCTAAAATGGGTTTGGAAGTGGCTTTTTTTTTCTTTTTCCCTTTGGTGCTGGAGCAGTTTAATCTAGCCAGGCTAGGATGGGAATGGAGCTTGCTCCCAGAGTGCGTGCCAGCCTGAACAGGAGGGGACGGAGTGTGCCAGAGACACAGCTCTTCTCCTGTGGTTGTTCCGCAAAGAAGGTGGAAAGTGCTTGTTCCACGTGTGGTTTGAAACACCTTTATTTGATGAGCTTCTCCCTCAACTCATCCCTTTGGAAGGCAGCTTGTGGATGAGGCTTTGAGGAGCAGGGGGAAGGTGTGTTGGCTGCTCTCTTCTCCCCCTTGGCCACAGCCCAGCTCTGCACCCCGTTGCTGAGCCTGGGCTGCACCAAGAGACCCCTTCAAGGGTGGGTTGTCTGGCAGCCACCTCTGGGGCCGCTTCCTCCTGGTGTGCCACTGCTTGGCCAGACACTAGCATGTATCAGGGCTTGCCAGCTCTGCTGGGCACGTTCTGGTGGTGCCCCAGCCTGGATCCTGTGTTCACGGAGTACTTGAATTTGGTGTTCAAGGTGGCCTCCAGGCCAGCAGGACAGCTGCTGTAGACACAGTCATTGAAGCATGAATGCAGCGGAGGTGGTGACTTTGGCAGCATCTTGTTGGTTAGAAGCTGTGGGGAGGAGGAGCTCAAAGAACAGTTCTGCTCATCTGGATGTTCACAGTGGATTTGGTTTCATTTCAAGACTTGCAGGTGACTGTTCTTACTGACAGCGTTTGTAAATAGCAACTTGGAGAAAGCGTGACTAGCAACTACAACCATTTGATTTCACTGTCCTTCCTTCATGAAGAAGACCAATGTATAATGTTTGTAGTGTATTTTCCATCACAGAAAGAGCCTTTGGGTCTTCTCTTTAAAAAGCACAGTTATAAACCAATTTTACTTTCAAGACAAATGCTTTCTATTGAAAAGGATCAACCTTGTTTGGGAGAGAAAGACCATAACTTGGTCTTATCTTTTCTTAATAGGAAAATTTCATTCCATTGTGGAATAAAATTCCATTCAGAGCTGTGCAGTATGCTTATAAGAGTTTGAATATTAGATTATATAATCTTATAGGAGTTTGAATATTAGATTGTTTAGACAACTCTGTCAGCATAATTACAGAAATTCTTCAGTGTGAGCTTTTTCTTTGCTGAGCTCTTGATGAGTGGGAAATACTATAAAGAATCGTTTCTGTGAGTGCTGGAGGAATTTTGAGAGAGAGCTTTTAAGTCTCGCAGACTGTTGTACTTGAAAAAACACAACAGTGATTTCCTAAAGTCCAGATTCTTCTCACTCTTGGACACCTTGTGTAGCCAGACATCCAGTTGAGCTCGCGTCTGATTGTGTTGTGCCACGTGTACAGGAGTGAAATGTATTAAGAACTGTTCAGCTCCGGATGCCTTCATCTGGGGATTTACTCATAAATAATTGACAACCCCTTTGAAACAAACCCTCTTCATTACTCCATGGATCTCTCGCCTCTTCCCTCCCACGCTCGTTGTTCTCGCAGGCGGGGGGGAAGAAGGAGGTGCTGCTTTAATGAAGGTGTACGTCAGCCTCTGCTGCTCCTTTCAGAAAGCCACCCAACTAAACAGTGGCACTGAAACGCACGGCAAAAGAGGAACATTTTATTGTCCTACAGACATACGTGACATTCCAGCTCCTTAGCTGCTGTATCTAACCCTTTATTTCACCCTAGCGTAGAAGCGGTGCTTGTGAGGAATTAATCAACCAGATGTTTGCATCGAGTGTACTGCAGGATAAGGCATCAAATGAAGGGCTGTTTGATGTGCAGTACCAATTGCAACTCTACTCTTTGGGCTTGATCTTTCCAGATTTTGCTGCAGTTAAGTATCCTTGCTCAGACTCTTGACTGCAGTGGGACGATGTGTTTGCATGATTGAGCTCCTACTTACCAGAGGTGGAAGCGTGGCGATGAATTTCCTTTCCTGCAAAAAAAGAAGAGCCATTCTGCCAGCACTGACTTAAACTGTATCTGAGTTGACCTAACAATCTCATTTTAATGGAAAAAGTGTCTTAATGTCAGATCAGTTCATCTTTCTGATGACTTGATTGCTTTAGAGTTATTAGCCAAGTTCTGTGACGGCCTTTAAAGGTGCTAAAAAACTTACTTGCAGTTTAATAGCCCTAACTATTGCTAATGTACAGGAAATGTTCCAATCATGTCATTGAAAGAGAACCCTAACAAATCTTAACAGCTATTTTAATGTGAGGTTTCAGATGTTACTCTTGTTTAATTGAAAGGTGAATGCTATAAAGGCTTTGTCAGGCTGCTGTTTCCAGATGACAGCACTTTCTATGGAGTAACTCTTAAGTCCCAGAATGCTGATCCCAGCTTTCAGTTTCAAGGCTCATCGCTCAAACTCTTCCTTTTTTACTTGGCAGAAGCGTGCATCTGTAGTCCTGCCTGGATTTGTTTTCTTCCAGAAAAAAAAGGACTGATTTCAATCAAATAAAATGAGAAAAATGTCCTGAGATAATGGTCACATTCTGCCTGATATTGTAGAAAAGGGGGCCTTTGCCCCTTCTTCTATAAACCAAAAGATTAAGCTTGCTTATAAAGGATTAACAGAGCTCTCTTCTGTTAATTCCTAGTGGTGTAGTTGAAGTGCCTGATTCTACAGCAGTGGAAAATCCATTATCAATCAATGGGAGTTTTGCGGCTGAAGCCAAAGGGATTAAAGACTCGTTGTTGGGAAGTGACTGAAGGAGAGAAAGACCTGGATGTGCTCGTTGCCACATGGCTGAGAGCCACCACTGGGGTTTGGCCACAAAAAATGGCAAAGGAAGGTCTTTGGTTGCGTCAGGCAGGCTATCTCCAGAGGTGTAGGAAAGGGCTTAGTGCTGCCACGCAGGGCTGTAGAGAAACCATAGGTGGGGTGCTGCAGGGACTGAGGTGTTGCTCCCATCCAAGCAAGGTGATCTCAAGGTGGAAGAGGCACCCAGAGAAAGATGACCCAAAGTCCTCTTCTGGGGATTGTCCCCTGGTGGGTGAGAGTTAAACGAGGAGGCCAGATGTGCGATGGGGGGAGTTGGGAAGAGCAGTGGAAGAGAGGTGCAGATTTGGGGGTGAGGGGTGCAGAGGAGCACCAAGGCCTACACCACACTCTATCATCTTCTACCCACATGTTGGTTTAAGAGACTGGAGTGTAAGGGAGATGCAGGAAGAAACTACTGAAGAAATTGCAAAAGGATTTGCTGCTGATGGTGTGGAGGGTGATGTCCCTGGTAGGTACTTTTCCTGGGATGGAAGCTAACGCATCACAAAAAGCTCTTTGGAGTAAAAATGACACTTTATGCAGTGATAAATGTAAATGTATTGTTTTGATCTGTTGCAATAGGTGAGATTCTGTCATTTAGTTTTGCAATTACAGAGATTAAATTAATTTCGTTTTCCTCTTGTTAAAATGCAAAATAATTGAGCACGCATCACAGAAGGTTGAGGCTTTCTTGTTTGTAGCTTCATCATTTATTAATCTAACACATTAGATGAGAGCCTTTATAGATTTGCTTGCCTAAGGAAAAAGAAGACAATATAGAAAGGCCGAAGTGGATACCAGGTATTGAGGTGCTGTCAAATATTTTCTTATTCTTCAAAGAAAGGCCACTGCTTTTTTCTCCAGAATGGTGAATTGTGACGATGCTTAAACAGTCTGAATAAGCTCATGTTTGGACAGGTCCCTTGTGCAGTTCTTCCCCCTCATGCTGTGTAGGGATATAACATTCTAATTGGGAAGGCAAAATAAACTGCAAACGAGCCTGTTGTAAAGAGATGGGTTTTGGTGCTCTCTTGGCCATCTTATTAACTGGTTGTCCTAGTTACAGGAGGAAGCTGTTTGTGACAACGTGCCTCCCTGTAATTTAGGCTGGTCAGAAGATGATGTTGGCCTAATGCAGTAACAATTCAGTGGTGGCAAAAGTGCTCATCTTTTTTACCTTTATGTAGCTGGAGGGGATTTGAAAATTAGATATTTCTCTCCACATCTGCAGCTCCAAGTAGCCCCAGCACTGCCAGCCGTGGATTAGTGAAATAAATCCCCCGCCTTTGTAGTGAAGTGGAAAGTACAGAGAGACTGTAAAGAGCATTTTCTGCCTTTTCTTTTTTTCTTCCTCCTTTTTAATGTGTCATTTGGTAGCTGGCACAGTGACCTCCATTTCATTTCTGTGTGGATTAATTCATCGCTCAAGGGAGGAGTAGTAGTATGGGACATTACACATGCGGACCTGAGTAAACAGTTACCTACAGACCACCTGGAATGAATCTGTACTTCAAATATTGTCAGTTAATGCAGTTTGGTTTGTTTTTCTAATGTGGTTTTTCTTTCCTTTTTGTTTTAACTCTTAACTGTGTCCTCGGTCATCAAATAGGATGCATAGATACATAGGCACCTTCTTATCTTGCCAGTGTAGCCAAATTTGGGACAAAGAAAATATTCCTGGCAATTTAGTACATGAAACTTGCCAGTGCATTGGGAAATGGTTTTATACTGGTTATGCAGAGATATAACAGTTTGGTTTGCCAGGATGTTTTGGTGGCTAGAATGTCAAATCTTTTCGACTGTCGTTCCAGTCAAATATATTGACTGTAGTGAAAACAAAAATGATTCCTGCTGGATGCTGTTTCCAGGTGATTTCTGCTATCATCTTCCTCAACAAGCTTGGTTAAAAACAGCCCTAGAGGAAGTACTGGAGAAAGAAGTCTAGCCCAGAAGTAGAGGTTTGATTTCCCACCAAAATAGGAGGTCAGTATTATGAGGAAATTTAGCTAAATTATTTACTGGGCAAAGCAGGCAGATAGCCAAGCAGATAACTCAGCACTTACGTGTTTCTCCTTTAATCAGCACAGCAGGCACGAGCAGCGTGGTGTAGTTGGTTCCCAACAGGCACATCAGCACCCCTAGCTGGCCTGAGAAGAGAAGCCCAGTCTGTGAAACAAGTGATGGGACCCCCAAACTCCTCCAGGGATGGTCTTGACAGACCTGCCTGGCCATGTCCTGGTTTCCAGGGGAGCCCAGAATTGGACTTAATACTCCAGATGTGGCCTCACTAGGGCAGAGTAGAGGTGGAGGAGAACCTCCCCCTCCTTCTGCATTGGCTCTGTCAGATATGGGGGAAGCTTCTGGTGGCTTCTCACAGAAGCCACCCCTGTAGACCCCTCTACTACCAAAACCTTGCCATGCAAACCCAATACAGCCCTGGTGCAGAGAAGTGACTGCACAGGTGAAGTGACACTTGGTGCTCCGTTTGCTCTCTGTTTTATAAGAGGTATGTTTAGTTTTAGTTTTACTCATATGAAAAATTCAACGCTCCTAAAACTGGGAAGAAATATTCTGGTATTTCCATCTTTTTATTGCAGCTTATTGATATGAGACAGTGATGCTAATATCTGTAGCTAATAAGAAAATAATCAGGGTGGGTTGTTTTATTTTCTGTTGTATCTTTTAATTACCTTATATTGCACGTGTGACGTGAGCTGTGAACTCAAGGATTACTCTCCTGGTTCATTTAGGCAAACCTACCACTTGTAATATAAAGAAAACACACACCAAGACTTCAAGGAGCTTTAGCAAAGGTCTGAATTATGCGTGTGCTTATCTATCTTATAACTTTTAAGGCTTTTTTAGATGCTGAATTACACCTTTCCCACACCCAAAAATAACAACAGACTGATTGAAAGCAGCAGGAAATCAGGAGGGGGAAAATGAATATCCTCAGCCTTGTCAGGAGACTTTGCTTAAACACATTGTAAAAGTCACATAAGGCATCTGTATCTTTATATAAGCAAGCAGAAAGAGAGGTCTGCTGGATGCACAAATGTTGGGAGTTGGACTGCAAAGATCTCCTGGAGCATGTGGGTGTCTGCTGATGATGATTCCGACAAAAAAACCAACCCAGCCAGACCGTGTTGAATCAAATGCAAACTGAGCACGGAGATCTGAAAAGGACTTTGAGGAACAAAGAGTCTGTGACATAAAAGTAAACAATGAATGGTGTATGTATCTCAGAAGGTGGACAGCACTGGTGGGCATGTGAGCTCACCAGGCAGGACAGCAGAAAAGTAAGAAGCCACTTGAACTGGGCATTGCTGGGGAATTTGGACGTGTGCAACGTTGGGTGATGAAGATGAAATCAAGCATCAGGCTGCTGAGGTATCGCAACAGAAGTGCTGAAAAGCTGGAGAATTGTGAATAGGGAGGTGTCACCACATGTTTTCTGTCGGTGACAGCACTGGCTGTGCTCCAGACAACACCCCACGTGCGTGGGTGCCTCAGTGGGGACTCATGAATCTGAGCATTGGATTTCACTTAAAAAAACTCTGGAATTGTTGGTGGAAAGCAAGTGGTGGTTTTGAACAGGCTGGCAGTGACAGACCCAGGGAGGTCCTCTTTCCCCTCTGCTCTGCCCTGCTGAGACCTCACCTGGCGTATTGCATTCAGTTCTGAGCTCCTCAGTTCAAGAGGGACAGAGATCTCTACTTGAGAGAGTCCACCAGAGAGCTAAGAGGATGCTGAAGGGACTGGAGCATCTTTCTGCTGAGGAGAGGCTGAGAGCCCTGGGGCTGTTTAGCCTGGAGAAGAGAAGCCTGAGAGGGGAGCTTATGAATGTTTACAAATATCTGAAGGGTGGGGGTCAAGAAGGCCGGGACAACCTCTTTTCATTTGTGCCCTGGGATAGGAGGAGGGGTAATGAATTCAAGCTCGAGGACTGGAAGTTCCCCCTCAACACGAGGAAGAACTTCTTTACCATAAGGGTTGCAGAGCACTGGACCAGGCTGCCCAGAGACGTTGTGGAATCTCCTTCTCCAGAGACTTTCAAGACCTGTCTGGATGCATTTCTGAGTGATCTGTCCTAGTTTTGGACCTGTTCTGGCAGAGGGGTTGGACTCCATGATCTTTGGACATCCTTTCCAACCCCTACCATTCTGTGACAGTCCTGGGAAGGCTTGAGCTCCTGGGGAGACACTTTTCCTCCTCAGCCCACTCCAGCTCCCTCTTTGTGACTTCTGCTGCTTTGTTGCCAGGTGGATGGGTGCAGCAGTCCCCCTGCCTTCAGTTCCTGCCATTCTGCCTGCAAGCTCATAACTAAATTTACCATCTAAGTCCATCCTCCTCCCAAACTACCTCATTCCTGATAAGATACTAATCTTCTCTCTGATTTGTGTAAGTGCAGGGAAAAAAAATAGAAGAAAACAGGTGCTTGGCCTTTTGGGTATTTCATGAAAAAGCTGTATTATTTATAAATAATTTATGGCTTTGAAGCTACACACTTTTTCTCCCCAGTTTCTATGTCTTGTAGAACTGCAGTGTATGATTTACCTTAAATTGCCCATCTGCCACGCATGGTGAATCTCCCTACGGCGCTGCTGCTCCTCCCGCTACGGCCTTTGCTCGTGGAGAAGAGATTTGCATAAGATGATTTCTTCATGTAAATGCAATCAGGCTGCAGCTCCAGCATCTTGATAGAACATATGTACCCATCCCCTAGACCTGGGCAGGTGTCTGCCTTGGGAATGGAATCTGTTTTGTTCGTTGCAGTAGCTGGGGAGTCAGCAGGGAGTTGTTGACGTGCTTCTGCTGCAGCCTTCGTAGCCTTACCTGGTCCTAAGGCTTCTTTGAGAGAAAACCAAAACCAGCAGGAGAAGGTTGGGGTGGAGGTGGGCATTGCTGCAGCTCAGGCTGGGGCTGGGCTGGTGGGAGCTCCCTGAGGACTCATCTGGGTTATCAGTGGTAGTCCTGAGCCAGGGGACAACCTGCCCGGACGACTGAATTTAAATGGCGCATATGCCAGCGAGATAAGGAGCCCTGCTGTGTCACTTGGTGTCATTCAGGCTGTGATGTGAGGGTCTCGCAGGGGGTCTGTGAGATGCCGGGGTGTGTGAAGCCCATGCCTGAGAACAAAGCAACCAAAGCACCTCACAGACCTTTCCTGCACCCCTTTGCCCCCAGTGTTTGTTATTTTTCTATCCCTGATCACCGTTTTTGGCCGAACCTCTTCATTCGTGGTCTCTTCTCTATGGTAGTGTTCATTTGGATTCCTAATGCCTAACAAAATACCACGTAGCTGAGCTTGTCATCGCTGTCAGTAACGTGTTTTCTGCATTCAGGTTGTCCTTGTCTAGCTTTCTATTTGTGTAGTGGAGAGGGAAGGTACAACACAGTCGATATGGCCTGTAATAATTATTTAATGCTAATATAGTCAATACGACCTCTAATAATTATTTAATGCTTTTTATACAAATGTTAATGTCTTCTGAATAATGGTTTGTGGGAAGGATCTGCTAATTTAGGGAACGCTGATAGTATTTTGATCAGTTGTGTAGTACATGCAGAAGTTGGAAGGTAATTTTTTTTTTTGAAGGCTTCTCCATCTTTCTATAATTACCAGATAATATGAACTTGCCAGCTCCAACGTGCTAATGATTGCCTTCCAGCTTTGAGAGAGACAGAAATTATACACTAGCAGCCTCTGAAAGAGATTCTGCTTTGGTAGTGTAACAAAACCTACAATACTGTGCTCTTCTTGCCATTGTGTAAACATCCATGAGTGTGTCCCCGGTCTTTCAATAGAGAAAATAAAGAAGACTTAAGCTAAATTTGCTTTAGAAGTACCCCAGTGGCTATTGATGGCTTGGGAATGCTGGGTTATTGATAGCAGATGAACTGCTTTGCCCTGGAGACTTTGTAGGGGTGCCTCATGAATAATTTTAATGCTCTTACTGCCCAGTTTTGCTCCTTTTAAATTGCAACCTTTTTCAGCTTCATCTGCAGGCCATTAGGAGGAAGGTAAAGAGAACTGTATTTGGTTAGTACTCCTAAATATATCTCATACTCTTGGTGTCTTGCAGTTGGGTCTAGACCAACTGGGAAGAGAGCACTTGGGCTGTCGTGCCGTGAGCGAGTTTTATCAGTTTTATCTTGCTGTATCTCAATTTTAAAGGAATAATTTGCAGCTCGTGAACCTGTTGGTGATGGAGAGAGTTATTTCCAGTATTAATTGGCTTCTAAAATGTAGTCAGTATGGGAGGCCACTACAGAGGAGCATGGAGACCTTTAGTCTTCAGTGCTTATGTTACATTAGGACTGTGTAGGCGAAGGAGCAGTCTGAGGTAGCAGGTCAGCCTTTGGATAAAGAAGGAAAAAAAAAAAAGGGGGGGGGGGGGGAAAAAAGGGGTAAAAGATATTG
>JANHGN010024608.1:0-12546 GCA_024605025.1 Megaceryle maxima
AAAGAAAAAAAAAGAAAAGAAAAAGAAAAAAAAAGAAAAGAAAAAGAAAAAAAAAGAAAAAGAAAAAAAAGAAAGAAAGAAAAAAGTGATTAACAGTGATTTATCACTTTTGAAACAAACCATCTAGTTCTACCAAAGGTTTATTAAGCTAATAAACTAAAAATAACCCCAACAAAGCACCTGGCTCAAGACAGAGTAATGGAACACTTCAATCACAGTAGCGTGGTTAACACCTCCTCATAGGCTTCCACAGTACATTTTGCAAAGCAGTGGCACAAGCAAGTTTTGTGAATGAAAACCAACTCTACTACGCACGTTTAAATGCCTATCTAAGCGTCATTAAGTGTTGTCCATCACAAATAATATTTTTTTTTACTAATTCAGCCCTCAAAGTCACATTAGGATAAGCCACCGTTGCAATACTGTATGTGACAGGACCATCTAAAGGGCACTTTAAAGCTCAATATTCTAGTTCTGAATGAGGTTTCAACAGTAGGCACTACAGTTTACAGTTATTTTCTCAGGAAATACACTTTTCATACGTAGCTCTTCACTTAGCAGAAAACACATCATTGAATCAAGTGGCTAAAAAGCCCTGGAGTGCAGATTCACTTCTTTTCAAAATCAAATTAAAAATATAATAACAAAGAGTAGATATATATAGATATATATAATACGAGAGAGTAATTTGCTACAGGAGCAACACTAACAGTGTCCATCAGAGCTCCATATCAGGAAGGTTTATCTACTTAAGCTCTAAATCGTGAGGAGGTATTCATCGGATTGATAGGGTGGAAGGAGAAAAAAATAATAATGATTAAAAAAAAAAAATGAAAGCTACAGTTACTCAGCTGAGTTCTACCCCAGCTTCACCTTCATGACCGCTTAGTAAGTTCACAGCTCTCGCAGAGGAGGGCATCGCTCAGCACTTCTCAGCAGAAAGAACTTTAAGAAATTAAGGAAAAAAACCCCAAACAAACAACAAAACAACTCCTTTTCCAGAGCTACCAACGTTACCCATCGCCAAGCTGCTGCAGGAGGAGGAGGAACGCTACCAAAAGCGGCCCGAACAAGGGGCACACACAAAACCCTCCGCAGCTCTCCGTGATCGCGGCACGGCTGCAACGGGACACGCGGGGAAGTGTTCCAGCTGCTGAACAGCGGGACCCAGCAAACCGCGAGAGGGGAGGCGGAGGGGACCTACCTTGGGCAGCAATTTGCGCACACGAGTGCGGAGGAACTGCTCGCTGGCTGCTGCCCGCCCGCGGCAACGATCCCCGCCCGCCCTCCACCCGCTGCGGGGCGTGCCCGTTATCGCGGACCCACACGGGTGCCTTGCTCCGACCACCGGGCTGAGCTCCAGCCCTCGCCCCGGGGCGCTTTGCCCCGTCCCGCAGCCGTTAGCGAAGACGCGCCCTGATCTCCCCCGACCCGGCGCTGCCGGGCGGGGTGACCCGGGAGGGCAGCGCCGCGCCGAGCCCCGTTCCCGTGCCGCTCCGCTCACCCGCTGGCAGCGGCCCGTCCGCCGGGGAGGTACTTGAGGGAGATCTCCATGGGGCCGCCGGGCTCGGCCGCTACCCGGGCAGGACGGCGCGGGGCTCCGGCAGCCCTCGGTGGTGGATGGTTGTGAGCAAGCCGGCGCCAGCGAGCCCCGCCGGCCGCACCACCCCGTCCCGCCAGGAGCCCCGCGTCGCGTCGCGTCCCGTCGGCCGCACAACCCCGTCCCGCCAGGAGCCCCGTGTCGCGTCCTGTCCCGCCCCGCTGCCTTTATGGGGCCCGGGCGGAGGAGGGCGGCCCGCCGCCCACGTGCTCCGCGGCCGCCCGGCCGGGCCGGCGGCAGGTGGAGCTGCCTCCGCTCCTCCACCGCTGTCTTTTCCAGTCACCGGTGCTCAGGCTCTTGCTAAGCGAAGCCAGGCCCAGTGTCTGCTGTTGTAGGCAAGGAGACACTCAGGGAAGACTGTCATGTTAGATTAGCTACTACAGAGAGCGGTCGTTGAGCAGCTGAAAAGGTACTTGTTTCCTCAGAGGATGTGGTTTAATAGGGTTACTCCAAACTAGGGTGTTCACAACAGAATGCAGTGTTCTAAGGGGCTTCCTTGCAGCAACCGTGAGCTCTCTACCTGCCTGCAGAGTTGGGACACGCAGTGAAGGAATCTTGCGTAATCCTCTCAGATGATGCTGTGTTGGGTTACAGTCACGCTGTTAAAGGGAGAAGAAGGAACAAAAGCCTAGACAAATATCTGTGTGCAGTGACTCAAAACTAGCTGCAAGAGCATGAAGTCAGCTCACACATGAAAGTTTTCTTAAGGCTTCCTCTGAAGCATGTTATTAGCTACTGCCTCAGGCAGAGAAGGTGCCCCTGACAGATGCGATCCCAGGTTCGGCCTTTTACAGCAGCATCTGTTTTTTTCCCCCCATCTGCCAAAGATAATTCACGCCTTTACACATTTATTTCCTTCTTTTTTTTTTTTTTTTTCTATTGGAAAGGTATGAGCATATCTGGATTTGATTTCTTTCCGATGCACACTGTTCACTTAATATGCTTCTATCCAGCACAGAAAGTGGTACTTAGCAACAAGTATGGCCCCCACCTCTCCTCCTCTCAGTGTAACTTCATTCTTTTAAGATGTCTGAGCTCTCCTGAAAACAAGTTCTCACTACTGGGACATATGCAAAACATCACCATCGAAATGAGCCTTGGTATGAAAACAGCTGTTACCCAAGTTTAACACCCTGGAACTTCTTTTCATGAGGAAATACTGACTATTGGTAGTTTTCAAGCAACTCTTTCGAGAGCCCGGGGAGAATCACAACAAAAGACCTCCCTTACCCCCCCACACCTTGTTGGACAGCACTGAAAGCCTTGCTTTCCTTCAGATGGCATTTTTAAGCATAATGAGTTTATCTGATGTTTTACCTGCTTCTTTGCTTTCCCCACCTGCATTTTGCAGTTCTACCTGTGCCTGCTTGATTGTATCAGCATAAAGATACTGATGTCTCCAGGATGCAGCTTGACATGTGTCAGGAGCATTGCTAATGTTGAGATTACTGATAAAGTCACAAGGGTTGGGTTTTTTTTAGAATATAAAGATCATTGTCACACTTCTTGGCTCTGCACGGCCGTAACCAGCACATCACATATTGGCATGAAATAAGATTAAAAAGCTCCATTACACATGCAATAGCAGCAGCCCAGATCTCCTGGCAGAGCTGCTAGGTTTGAGGAGCTTCTTTCTCAGGTGAGCAAAATACTCAGGCAGAGGAAGATCCTGAACACCAAGGATGGAGCAGGTTAGAAATCTGGACAGCAAGCACTTAGATTGCCAGCAGCACTATGAAGGCAAACAATACATGATTAAGTGACTGGTTTTCTTAAGAAACAAAATAAAGATAGCTTTCATTTTTCCTGTCTGGCCTGGACATTTTGAGGAGGATTAAACCAGTAACCTTTCAGGGTACTGTTCTTCTTTCCTCCAGGTATCAACCTGTACCCATGGCCAGAAATACACAATTGCTGCTCTACTAACTTTAGAAGCAGTTGTCCCTTTTCCTCCCACCCCATCCTATGCTTTGCACATCCTTCTCCTACTGTTAGATAGCCTCTGGCTTCACAGTGTGACCCTGCCCTTACTGTTTGGAGGCAAGTTGCCTTTCAGCAACTCTTTCCTCCCCAACCCACACAACTGCCAGCAATGCTAAATTAAAAGCTATTTAGTGCAACAGAAGTAAGAGTGTGGTTTTCCACCTAATTTCTGCATCTCAGCCAATGGACTTTTTCTCTGTAGCACAAGCACAGGTTATTACTTAAAGACTCTAACGGGGATTTCACTGCAAAACAAACTTCACAGTGAAGTTTGCCCTTCTGGCAACAGAAGCCAATCTTCAGTGGAAGATTTCTCCTATTAGGAATGGAAAGAATCTATATATGGTCTCTTTTTTCTGCTTTGGGGTCACCCATGATAGCTTTCCACACCTTATGCTCATAGTGCAGGCTTCTAGTAACATGATTTCTCCCTGCTTCTCTAAGACTCTAACAATTTGGTTATTTCAGAGTGAAAAAAAAAAAAAAAAAGTGAAACTTTGTTAATTGTTGCCTGTTACAGAAGTGAATGGGGCAGAGCATTTGCTTGGTCACTGTTAACTTCTGAAATGGGCAACAAATTTCAACAGTGACCAAGCAAATGCTCTGCTCTATTTCTAAATGAAATCAGACTACTCCTTGCCTTTTAACTGTATTGGCAAACAAAGCAGCCCATAGCTGTTTACAAAATGCACCTGCATTTAGAGCAAGCTATCAGTCTTAGCTTTCTCTCTGTATAAAAAAGCCTTGCTAAGAAGTCAGCTGCCTGCATTTCAGTGATCTTAAAGTGCCTGCAATCCTTGTCAGGATTCCTTGAACAAACTTTTTTATACGAGAGTGAACATGATACATGGCACGTTGTTGAAGGTCCATAAGGAGTTTAATGTGTCAACAGAAAACACAATCACTTAATAGTTGCTTTTCAAGGCAAGATTGCCTTGAATCTCCTTGAAAAGCTTCAGAAGTCTTCAATCTTAGGTGATTGTTGAAAGACAAGAGCCTCAATACCAAAGACTTTCAGATGCTGTGAATACTCTGTTCTGCCTGCACCTCTCACATGGTTTGACTTTGCTGAAGTGGAGCTTCATGTAGCATAAGGTTTAATACTTATTTGTTTCTATGGCAAACTGACATGCTGTTAAATAGGATCAACTGGGAACAGGACCTCACCAGGGTCCCAGGAACTATCTTCACTCCAGGAAATGCAAGTTCACACACTCCCCACTCTGTCTCATGCTGGAAATTACATATTGCTATGAAAAAAAACCAAAACAAACCCCTCTTCTATTAACCTGGCAAAATATATAATCTTAAAATGAATACTGAGACACCAAACACTTACTGCAGCTGGAACTGTTTATTGTAGCACATATACAATGTGTAAACATTCAGACAGAACAGGCGTAGCATCCTCCACCTTTGTGCACAGCATTATCTATTGTAACACACAGCTACAGGAATGGTGCTCACAAATGCAAGTTATCTATAAATATACTGCCCTTTGGTTTTCTGTTCTGCTCCCAGAGTGAATACTCTATAGAAAATAAGGCATCCATTAAATGGTATCACAACCAAGAAAGTTGATAAACTTAAATTGTCATAATGGAATTTTTATAAGATCTAATGTTTCAGACAGCTGCTGACGGCACCAGGTTATTAAGTTGGTAGAAATCATCCAGTTTCTAAAGTGTGGAGAGTTATGACTCTCACAGACATACCCTTCGTGTATTTAACTTAGTTTAGACTTCAGATTTCTAGACTTGTGTACCAGAGGAAGATTTCAAATTAAAAAAAAAAAAAACAAAAACCAAAAAAAAAAAAAAACCCAACCAAAACAAGCCAAGATTCTGAAAGTGGTTTTGTCTCAGTTTTCCTTTAAAAACATAAATAAGGTCAGCACACTGCAAAGTTGAAGACTGTTAAGTGATTGTACCCAGCACTGGATAAGAGAACATCTACATTTCTCCACTCAACTCACCCCTCAAACTTCAGTTCTGGTTTGGCATATCCCCGGCCTCTCTGAGAAGAGACTGCTGCTTACATCAAGTAGTACTTAGGTTTATAGAAATATTTAGTTTATGCTCTCAGCCATATCTGAACAGTTTGTGCATCAATTCACTGTAACAGCTCCAGAAACAAATTATGCCAAATATCATAGTTTCAGTTTATTTTTACTTTGAGTGCAGCTAAACAAAAAATGCTGAGGGCTCTGGAGTCAGCATTCATTCATTCAGTGATGGGTCAGCCATAGCTAGATACTGCCTGCAGTACTGAGAGCTAGGCTGGTGTTCAAAGTTGCAGTCGTCCAGCATTATTTTTAATTACAGTTGAAATTTACTGCATTTCTAGTCTACTTGCCTAATTTAGCCCAGTCTCTGAACACAGAAAGCTCTTTAATGCCCTTCGCATTCTAGCGCAATTTAACCGAGGAAAAAGAAAAATAGAACAAAGCTAATAAAAAACCCACCAAACCCCTGAACTAGCAGTGAGAGTGCCTAATCAGAAAGACTAAGTTTCTCCTAAGCTTCTGCCACAGGCTTACACTGTTTTTCAGGAAAAACAAATTCAGGCTTTAGGTATAAGGTTTTCCACCAGCTCCACTCTCCAGTTCTGGCGACGTGTGCTGCTTTAAAGCCTCCATGATACACACCCACAATCCATTAAACATGTTCACTACAACCTGTAAAGGAGAGGGGGGGGAGAAAGTTGTCAGGTGCATGCATCAAAATAATAGTTTCATTGTACAAGGAGCCTTAAAAATCTCTCTAAACTATTTAATTACTAACTTGACACACACTGGTAAGAAACTGCTATGAACCACCGTATAACATTTTGAACATGTGAAAGAATTAAGAGAAGCCTTATATATCTTGTAGGACCATATGATTATTTAAGGAGTGAAAGCCATAGAACTGATAATGAAACATCCAGCTCAAGATATTTATTCTTGCAAATCATTTGTTTCAAAGTAAAACCAGGAGGCCACAGTACAGAGCTAATGGAGCAATGTTCAGTGTTTACAGGCAACTGCAAAAGTCAGCCTCTGGTTTAGCTTCTAGAGAAAGAAATGCACCACTTCCAGATTAAAAAAAAACCAAAACAACTAAACAACCCACCAAAAAACAGTTTGTGACATTAACATGCACGGCACAAGGCATGTATGTGAATCAAGACATTTGGCACCAGGATAAAAAGATTAAAGGGTAGGTAATTCATTTAGGAAACAAGGCTCTGAAAGGAGGCACTTAAATGCCTACAGCTCTGTTCAAGTCCAGGATGCTGGTGGCTGCCCAACAGTCCTCAAGAACAAGTTGCTTGAGAGTAACTAAGTTTTCCTTTTCCAATGCTCTTCTCAAGTCCTGATCCCCATGTCACAATCAGTGAGAAAAGTATTACATCCTCACCCTGTCCCGCCTCACATCGGGTTTCTTGCTGGCTTAAACTGAGAGTTGTGTGCAGAAAAGGAAACATTAACACGTCTGTGCCCTTTACCCAGGAGCAAAACGCCCAGCTCTGCTTCATTCCACATTTTCATCCCCAGTAAGGCGCTCGGTCAGGACAGCAGCTCTCCTCTCTGGACTGGTTCACTGCAGGCTCTGTTGTTGTCCTGCTTTGAAATATGTCCCCATCTCCTCCCCCTCATAAATATATTCTGTCTAGCATAGGACAATATAGCACGCCAGGAAAGCCCAATACTAAGGAGCTGCAAATGCCTTTGATCTTTTTAATCAAGCTGCAAATATTTTAAGGCTCCCCCACCAAGGGACCCTTCAGCGAGCAAGACTCAGAGCTACTGCCAACCAGGTTAAACATAAACTACGTGTCCTGCAATCAGTATTCCTGAGGTAACAAAACTTCAAATAACTGAAGCATTAAGCTCTCCATAGTGGAAGTTGGGCAATGCTTTTGCAAGTGCTGTGATAGTATCTTAAACTGCATGTTGTCTAAAGCCTTGGCAAGTTGGTTTTCTCCCTAAGTTTCAGGTCTGCTACCATTAGGACACCTTACTGCACAAGGTGTCATTAAAAAGGGGGTAAAAAGACACTGAATTAGTTAAGTCCTGCCTATTGCACTGAGTAGAGGAAATGTTAATGCTTGCACATTACACAGATGGGGTTCCCAAATTAATGTAAATATTATCTAACTTTTTGTACTATTTTTCATATGTTAAGTGATCCTTAATTTAAAATGTTCCCTCACCTCTCCTAAGGAGTTTGCTGGCTGCAGAGATTTCACTCAAGTGCTCCACTATAGAGCATCAGAAATGGTTTGGGATTTTTGTGGGATTTCTCCCCCTCCTCCATCCCCCCAAAATGAAGTACTCTTTACAAACATTATACCAGGGACATCCTGTGGGGCGTTGCTTCTGCATTTACCTTCACATATGATTTTTATGTAGGTACATACCATTACAACAACAGAAGAGAGATGCAGAACTCTCCTCCTCTAACCTGTACCTGCCAGAGTTTGGTAAGTCTTTGCACTGGGATATAAATCTCTGAAGCTCTGTCTCTGGAAAGCCATCTTGCTGGTAGTGCTAAAAATTGATAGGTAGTTAAACCTTTGACAAGGCTAAAACATACAATAACAAAAATCATCCATACAGTAACACAAATCATCCCCAGAACACTTTTCAGACATTGCTCGAGTCTGAAATGAGAAGATTCACAGGGGTGAATATGAAATTACTGCTTTTTAGTAGATATTTAGCTTCCATTACAGCAGAAAATCAGATAGGCTTGTAAGCACACTGAAGTGGGGAGGGATTAAAAACCTCTCATCACCACTCTGCATCCTCAAAAGTAGCCATCATATTGGTTCTTTAAATTGGTATGCAGCATAAGTCAATATACTGAGGGAGAATAGAGTCTTGATAGCACCAATCTTGCATTTTTATCCCAAATGAAGAGTAAGAGTCCATGCTCACCTTGACAGTTTCATACGTATCTGTAATGAGTGCAATGAAGAGACTCAGCACCATATAGATGAACAGGCTGATGAAGGAGTAGAGGTAGATCCTACTGAATAACCAAACCAAGTAACTTTTCTGCTGCATTTTTGCAAAGGTGGCAAACATGTCATCTCCATTGATCAGTGAAAAAAGGCATTCGGAAACCATGTTCAGAGAGCGAAACTGGAGAGGAGGGAAGATGACAAGGACATCTGTTGCCACTTTATCTGGATCCAAAGACTGTACATACACAGCTGATAACTGGCTGCCTCGGATTCTCTTTGTAAACCCGGGGTACAACAAGGTGAAAACAGTAAAACATTTGAGGAATGAACAAAGTTTGTCACCTCCTGTACACACACATTCAATTCGGATAAGCCAATTTCACTTTTTAAAGGGATAAGGATAAAGCCTCCAAAGCTGACACCGCTGTTCTGCAAGATGAAAATTATTTCTGAAAACACCAACATGTGATTGGGACTCATGGCAGCTTCCACTTCTGACTCAGAGCTTTCATAACTCGAGGAAAGTCTCCTTGAGTCATGGAAGTCAGACTACTCAAACAGAGCAGCATCATGTTGAAGATGCACCGTTTTTATATTAAGGGAAGCCTTGACATGGAAACTTAGGAGACAACAGTAGTAATCTCTATTTGTTTGGGATTCATTCTGTTATCCAAGTTGCCTTTTTTCCTTTTAAGTGTATTACCTTCACATGGTATGGTCCCAGTACAATCCATCCACAGAAACAATAGCCCAGGTAGATCATAGCAGCACAACAGCAGAACCTCATGACATTGGGTAATGCTGCTCGCAGTGTTAGGATGAGAAGCTGCACAAAGCAATGCAAAGAGTTAGAAATCAACCGGGCATTCCTTCCAGTCCTCTTATAGCAACAAACAGAATAAATACCAACAGCACGAAGATCCCAGCAGATCCTTACATTATACTTCTGAAAGAAACCTAGGTAGCGAATGACCCCAAGCCACACAAGCATAGTGGATGTTCCCAGGAGTATGCTACAGACATCATAACTTGTCAGACTCTAAAAAAAAAAAAAAAAAAAAAGAAAGAAAAAAGAAAATTAAGTATTATAATGACTGTCAGGTTCTAAATCGTGACTCTCATTACTACAAAGATCTATTAAGAAACATTTTTAACAGGAGAGATTGCCAAGGAAAACAATTAGTTTGGGGCAATATGCATTAGAGAGCAGAAGCCCCACCAAAAAGCACTTTCAATCGTAACTCATTTCACATGCCTTTACATATTTCTGTTTCTAAAGTAGATTCTGACAAGAGAAGCTTCATTTGCAAGGCCAAAAGTGCAGCTGCATCAGAGATGCAGAGACACCCCCTCCGTACCCACCTCACCAAGACCTGCAGAACAGCACTGCAAACATTTTTATGTTGCTTCCAGACCTGCAGCAACTGCTTCTGGAATCTACATGGACAAATTGCCCAGAACAGCTTAGGAATCTCTCCACTGCACCCCAAGGGACAGTGTAGACCTGACTTTAGAACCACAGAGCAAAAGAAGATCTTCCAGTACATAGACAAAACAGTTCTTCAAAAAATAGCATGTCTTGTCAGCAGAGCTCAGGTCAATACTAAAGAGAATCTTGTGAGGTAGCTGGGAACTGTGAGGTGTAGAAAGTTATCAAGGAGAAGACTAATTAGCTTCTAATGAATTCTAACCAGAACTTCATTTATATTTTATTGGTACTTCACTGGTTTTTTTCCACCTATACTGGCCTGTTCTCACCAAGTTAGCATATATCCTGTTCCCTGAACTGCAGCTCTACTCTGAAATGGATCATGAATGGCTTACCCGAGTAAGAACTTTTCACTATTTTCTGGTTGTATTCCTCTAAGAGTTGGCTAATCTTTTATAGTAGCATAATTCACTTACAGCTTGACAAAAACCAAATTTAGGCTACTTTAATGTGAACTTGTTATTCAGCTATTTTGTATCAGTATACGTTATTTCACACAGTAACATGGAACATGTTATTATGGTCCACGATGCTTGCAAACTGCACTGAGATGTACTTGTAGAGAAGAGCTTTAGTAAAATACACTCTTAGAATGGAACCATATGTAAATATGATGTATTCATAAAAGATACTGGAATCCCAAATGCAAGACCTTACTCCGAGCTTGTTCTTGTCTTCACTTCTCCCAAAGCAGGATGGAGTTATCTCTTATCTTGGACAACTTCCTCGGAGCTTCTTTCTACTCCTAAGAATGGAGTTTATAGTTCCTAAGTTAAGATAAGGCAATTTGTACCAGGGGTTTATGATAGTCAAGCTGTCACCAGCTGGATTTCAGACCTTTCATCATTATTGTTCAAAGTCTCATGTGTTGCAATGTCACACTTCAAAGTCTGCCACAGATTTAGTGAAGAACAAACATTGCCTGAATATTAGCATGCTTTGGGATAGCATACTTTAATCATTTTTCTTCCCTGATTCTGGCTGCACATAGTACATTTTTAAACAATTATTTTTTTTTTCTATATCAAGTTTATTTTAGAAATCAAAGGCTTAGAACCTGACTGTGGCTGACTGATATGTACATGCTGGAAATCAAAAGCTGGGAAACCAGCAAAGTGATGTTTAAGGAGAGACTCTCTGTCCTAATTAAACACTTCTTGAATGGAAAACAGAAAGTTAAATGCTTTTTTTTTTGTTTTTTAACCCATCAAATAAGCTAATAGAGGTGGTCCTAAATGGGGAAGAGAGGAAGCCAACAGTCTCAAACTTTCAGAGATGAAGTTCATTTTATTCCCTGGAGTGACAAAGGAGCAAAGATAATTAGAACTATATGATCTAGTGATGTTTGGAGGTTTTAAAGCTTGTAACTGGAAACAACGCATCTTAGTTACAACTTCAGAGAGAAAGGTAAGAGTTTTAAAACTTCAGGCCACTCAGTATTGGGTATAGCCAGTCTAAAAGGAGGTTGTAGTGAGGCTGGTGTCGGTCTCTTCTCCCAAATTACTAATGATAGGACGAGAGGAAATGACCTCAAGTTGCTTCAGGGGAGGTTTAGATTAGATATTAGAAAGAAATTCTTTACTGACAGAATGGTTGGGCAATGGAACAGGATGCCCAGGGAGGGGGTGGAATCACCATCCCTGGAAGGGTTTAAAAACCATGCACATATAGCACTTGAGGCTATGGTCTAGTGGTTAGGGAGATGTTGGGATGAAGGTTGGACTTGATGGTCCTAGAGGTCCTTTCCAACCATAATAATTCTATGATTCTACAGTCCTCCGAGAGATTTAAACCTATCTGGGACAGAAACAATCAGTTTTGCTTCCACTTGACAGTATAAGAATCTTACCTTGGCTTGTATCTCCATCTTTAGAGTTGATCCAACAATAGTTAAGACATCGCTAACCATAATCAGGATGTACCATCCATTGACAAACTCCATTTGATCACTGAAAGATACTTCTTTCTTATAATAATACAGGAAAAAGCTTACAAATTCCTAGGAGAAAATAGGAAAGAAAAAGGCTTATCAGACTTACACAAGACTTAAGACTTTCCAAGTAAAAAGTTATACCCACCCTTTGCAGCTGAATTCCTTTAATCACCGATCGTGTGCAAAGGATCAATGAGGCCAGGCAAGTCAATATAACAAAAGCATCAAAGATCATCAAGTAATGAGTGTTCTTCTGTACTGCAAGAGCAAAAATTTACAAGTTTATAATCAGATGCAGTCTTGTTGACTGTCTTTAGTATTGAAATAAGAATGAAGTTTTGATGTTAAATACGTTTATATGACTGAATTAAGAAAAAGCATTTTCCCCCACAAAAGTTTATCTGACATACTTCCATGAGAGATAAGAGTACATCTGCACTACAAATACTAACTCAGTTCATTTAGTTAAGTTGATATCTCACCAAAAATATACCAGAGCATGAGCGCTTCTTACAGCCCTGCAGAATTAGAGGCAAGTTGTCCATTTTACAAGCCCTGCAATGGAGTGACAGAGCTTGTTAAAAAAAA
>JANHGN010024611.1:0-57982 GCA_024605025.1 Megaceryle maxima
GCAACCCGGGACGCACCGACCGCCCCGCTCGCTCCCCCCGCGCCCCGAAATCGGACGTCCCCCCCCCCCACCCCGGCCGCTGAAGGGAGAAGGGAGCCGGCACCCTCACCTGCCCCAGCGAGCCCTCTCCTCCTCGCATTCCTCTGCTCCCCATCGTGGGCGCAGCAGCTGCTGTTATTCCTTAGGATACACATGGCTCGTCCATGCTGGGAGAGCCGCCTTCCCGCGTTGCCTGCCCTCTCCGGCCCCAGCCAGTGCGGCGCTGAGGCCAGAGGGAGGGGAAAAGGGGAGGTGTGTGGTGGAGGGAAGCTGCTGCTGAGGGGTCGGGTCTCCTCCTCCTCTTCCTCCTCCTCCTCTCCCTCTCCCACGGCTGCGGTTCTCAGCGCCGTTGGTGCAGCTGGGCAGGGAGAAGCGAGACGGCCGGGGCAGGATGGGATGGGAGGGGTTGGGAAGCTCGCCCCAATCTGTCACTGGCGTCTGGGGCAGCTCTAGTATCTAGCTCTAGCATCTAGCTCTAGTAGCGGCCCCGCCGCCGAGCTCCCCTCCTCAGAGCCGCCCGGCTCCCGCATCTCCCTGCTCAAGCCGGGGCCAGGGCAGCGGTGTCGGTAAAAGGGGCTTCCCCGTAGCGCGGCGCTGGAGGAGCGCAGGCAGGGTGGGCGGTCAGTCAGAGCGGCCCATCGGCCCCTGCCCACGCGTGGAGCCCGGCCACGGCGCCCTGACCACGGTCTCCACCCCGCCCCGGCCCCTCCTCGCACCCGCGGGGCTCCGTGCCCGCAGCGGAGCGGCCGTGCCTGGGCTGCCTCCCTCGGGAGCTGGTGGCCCACGGCCCGTGTGGCGCACGCCGGTGGGTGTGGGGAGGGTGGGCTGTGTCGAGGGGCCCCGCCGCCACGCCGCTACTCGTGTGGTGCTTTTCTCATGGCTTCTCTCAGTCACCCATGAAAATTTAATGAGGCATTTAGGGCTGTTACCTTCAGAGTCAATGGAGGAAGCATATTTAGCCTAATGCACTCGCTGCCGAGCCAATAGGTCTATTGCAGGCAGATCAGAAGTCATGGAGAGACTCTCCTTTCAACGCAAAATTCACGACCCATTAAACTTATTCTGTGATAACAGCTTCTTTACAAACGGAGACCCATAGAAAACAGGGGCTGTCATGCACTTCCTGAAAGGATTTACATACAGCAGGGAAGTACATTCACGAGGTTATTGCTATTTCACTAGTATTACTTCCAATCAAGGCATAAAGGCAGCTCTGCTCTAGCTAACAGAGGTAAATAACTAAGAGAAAAGCTTTTTGCAGCCTTCAGATAGATCTGATTTGCCTCCTGGGTCTGAGTGGCAGCGTCTCCTTGGGCTGACAGGGAAGAGGGATCAGAAATTACAAACAAGACGTTACGCCAGGCATGCAAATATCTAACTGCTGATCTGTGCTCTCTGAGATGACAGCCAAGCAGAGATCACCAAGATGGTCACAAGGTAGAAAGATGTCTATAGGTTATTTTACCTCCAACTGACAGGCAGGAGATGTGAACCAATGTGGCAACAAGCTTAACAGAGCAGGGAGCACCCAGCCCGGAGCAGAGGGAAAGGCAGATTGATTGCAAGTGCGTGCAGAGATCCGGTAACATTCCCAAATATTCTCAGGTTCATCTTCCTCAATTAGTCTTTCCATAGCACATAGGTATTAAGCACAAATGATAAAGTCACCTAATAACTTTTATGACATAACAAAAATGCACTTCAAAAGCCATACCATATTTCTAGAAGTAGTTGATGGAAGGGAGACTTCCACTATAGACCTTTTTCTGCCATTCCCTGTATTACAGAAACAAAAGGTGGGATTATCAATTGAACCCACTTATTCTAATGTGGTTTAAAAAAAACCTTCAGTCCTCGTAACAAACTTAATTGCAGCAGTATTTCCTATCGGTGAGAATTTCACCATCTCAGGAAGACAACTTAAGAAAAAAGAAAGTAACAGAAGTCACCTTTCCATTAGAAAATGACAGACAGCATCCTCTAGATGACATGTGGCTATGCTTGTCTATAAGTATTAAGTCCAATAAAATGTTGGTGATCCTCAGCTCCCAAAAGGCATTGTTGGTTTTGGTTGGGTTTTTTTTAGGGAAACTGTAAATAAACTGCTCTACACCCTTGTCCATTACACTACAGAATGAAGCTGCATTTACCATGTTGCTGGCCTCCCTGAGGTCTTCCAGTTTACAGAAAGGGTGCTAGCTGAGAAGGAACTTTGAGTAAGTGTAAACTTCATTCCCATTTCTGAAATTTATGGATGCAAGTCACTCTTGCTAATGATATTTTTTAAATATAAAAGACCGTACTAGCTCAGAGCTTGTAATATGAATGCAAATGAACTGGTAATTATACTGTGCAATTTTCTACTTAAAAAAAAAACCTATGAAAATAGAACAGACCTGAAGAGCAATATGAACAGCAGTTCTTCTTTGTGTTCCTTCATTATGCAGGAGTTGCCATAAGCAATCTGCTCTGTTTTAATGTAAAATACCTTTTAGGCCATAACTTCATAACACAAATTCTCACACGAGAATGTATATATGGTCAGAGTTCCTCTGCTCTACTGAGAAACATGACCAAGATGCAAAGGAGCAAGAAACTCAGTGTGATGATTGGCATTGGCTTCATTTGTCTTTTTCTTAAAGCTTATTTCAACTCCGCATTCTTAAATTCTCCTTTCTGATGATGTACTACACCTTCACAGATTAAGTGCTAAGAGTTACCTATCAAGCACTGTAGGCCTAAAATGTCATTTCCACTAATCACTGACCAGCTCGAACATAATACAGTAGTTCTCTCAACTATTTTTCCAACGTGTTGAATAGTTACCTCTGCAGCACTCAGTCCCTTAGTACTTGCTAAAACTGCTGAAGGGAAAGTAGTGTCACCTTCTTAGGTCTTGATTAGACTTGAGCTAACAGGACAATGATTGTAAGCTATTTAAGTGTACACATTAATCGAGATGGGGATGAATTAAATGTTACAACCAAAAGCACTACATAAATTCTTTGAAGAATTCCCTCAAAATAACATTAAAATGTCCACTACTGATACCTGCACAGATGGATTTTAAGTAATTCAGAATAAGAACTGTAGTTGCTAGTAAACCACTGTAAGAAGTATCCCACAGAGCAAAAAAGTTTACCTGGAAATAAAATAAGAGATAATTCGCAGGATCAATATTGAAAGTGAATTCACTGATAATTCACAGTTAAGTTTTCTGACTCCCTAAGAAAAGGGCACTCAAAAAACTTCCAGCTTTCACCTCAGAGGCAAGTTAATCAGCATCAGCTAACCCTGGTTAGGCACACAAACTAAGAACGGCGCAGGTTTCCTTTCAGAGCAGACCTGAGTGAGGACTATTTGCTGAAAGATGGATCTCCAGAGCTTCCCTTCCTATAAAATCTGCTCTCGTGATGTAAACTTTTAGCATTCTATTGGCCAGGGAGAAGTTTTGTTTTATTTAATCCACTGGGTTTTGTCCATCTGCAAGCCTACGTGTTTCTTATGTGAAATGCTGAGGTGGTATCCACACTGTAAGACTAGAATCATCTTGCATAAATGGGAAATCACTTGGCCATAAAACCTGTAAGTGCACATGTGTAACATCCGTTAGTATTAATGATAATTGGACCTTCTCTGAGATGGAATATAGGTCTTATTTTCATTAAACTAATTAATATATCTCAAGCTGTGGCAATTATAAAGGGCTATCAAACAACATTACAGAGATGCTTTGAGAGATGTTTGAGAAGCTTTAGGTGGTGCTTTCAAAGAATCTAGAAATAAAAGATATTTGCTTACACTTGATTCAGGTGTGGTTTTTGGAGTAAGTATTCAAATATTTGAAAATAGAATCAGCCATTATTTCTGCTGTTAACCTCTTACTAAAATGCAAAACAAGCTGGACCAGTCCTTGCCAGTTGAGCTCTCAAAATGTCAGCTTCCTCACAAAACCACTCTTTGCATTTACTGATCTACATTGCAGCACACAGCAGGATCATCTTGATCACTCTGGAGATACTCTACGTATTTCCTCACACAGTAATGGTTTCAGTTTAATAAGTTCCTCTAAGGCAATTAGGCACTGACTGAAAATAATACCTACTGCATTATCAGTAGCTATGGTGTCCCACCTCTTACAATGTAGACACAGAATTAGCTCCTTAGCCACTGCACAGAATTAATCATGATTTGGTATTCATCCTCTAATTTCTAAAGTGGGAAGAAACTCAGAGCTTTCATTTCACTAAAGACCTATCTATTATAGATATTTTCTGGCCTACTTATACCTATTATGTGATAGGTGACTCAACAGAGGATGTTGCTGAATGCTACTCTTGCCTGTCAAAAGGATCTATGTAGAAAAATAGTGGTGATCCTTCATGGAAAATAAGAAGCCCCTCTATTTTCTGGCAGTGACACATCAGGAAGAGGTTATGCTAACTCTTGACCACAGAGTGCAGTCTGGTGAAACCTATTATCCCAAGAAGTCCCAGGTATCTACTAAAAACCAGCACATGAAAATACTGAAAATGAAATTAAGTCTTTAAAGTTCCAGAGACTCATCAGTGATTTCTGAAGATGTACCTGTGTATGCTCCTACTGTATTATGGCTTAGTCACAGGAGGAACTCCTCCCTTCACACATCTCAACAAAGATAGCACGATCCTGTAGTTAGACATGTAAAAAGGATTCAGAAGCATGGTTCAAATCCCAGCTCTGTCACTGACTGCTTGTGTGACCTTGGGTAAGTCAACCTATCCTTTTTTTATGCCCATCTCTACCACTCCTATTCTACAGGCCTACCATGAAATTTCCTCCACTAATATTCAGAAAGACCACAGAACCATGCAAATATGTCTAACACTACACAGACACTAACCATTGTTACACACAGAACCATTCATTCCATTTTCAGTCCTAGGGGAAAAATAGAAGAAAGATGTCACTGTTGTGCCTGCTCACTCCGGTTATTCTCCATCACATACTCAAAGTGTAACTGAACAAACCCCCCTAATGAAATCTCTTTCCCCAACTGCAAATGAACGGCTCCAACATACATTCCCCTCTGAAATTAATCTTCAGGTAGATGGCAGTAAGTAGGTGCCCATCTTGCCAAATAATGGAATTTGCAAAAGCACTGGAGATTATGAACCACATTATATCCCAGCTGCACATGAAAGAGTCTGTGATTCCTCAAGTACGGCGATCAACTTCTTCACAAATACAAACAGCTTCATATTTCAAATCCTTTTTGGCAAGGTGCATTTCCCTTCACAGCCAATTAACTGCAAACTAATTTAGAGTGGGTTTGCTTTTGCAAATGTGTCAGGTTCCAACAGAGAACGTGTTGCTAAAAGCATGATATATGCACACATTCTGGAGTTCCATTGTTCTCTCATCCCCCCCCCCCCCTTAGACATCACTGATGATCCACAGAGAGAAATCTCCAAATTTAATAAGCTGCTTTCTCGGAAAAGTTCACAGATGAACAAAATTTTCAGCATCCTTTACATACTGAAAGCTCATGTTCTGTATTATTTGGGAAGTGCTTGCACTAGTTTAAACACTTTAACTTAGTAAATTTAGTAACTTCAGTAGAGCTTTACATAAAGCTCTACAAAAATCTATCTGCACATGGAAAATACTGATCTGATTTATAGAGAATTTTGAAATTTGGCTTTGTTCTGAATTAGACAGTAAAAGGAGGGTTGGAGATTTTGATTTAAACTCACTGCTGCTCCAAGAAGAAAGCTTATTGCAGCTTGTTCTTAAGAGACTGCTTTAACGAGCAGTCAATACATACATTTAAGCTCTCTGATTTGGACAATACTGGAAATTCCTTTTAATACATATGTAGTTATCTTCATTATTTCTTCATTGTCAGATGTTAGCTTTACAATTGCAAACTTCAGACTCAGCAGTTCCTAAAGATCTTGGCTGTTGTCATATTCCATGATTCTGACAGCAAAAGATCCGTTTGCAATTGTCAAAAATCATTTGTGTTAAAAAGAGAGAGACAAACCTGATATTCAGGACTGCATTCCCCTCAATTTCTGCCAAAATAACAGGTATTCACAAGACAGCAATTGTGTGTAGTGAACGTCCTCAACAAGTAAGGTTGTTTTTCATTTCCTCTTATGTCACATTACATTTTCCTCTTTATATTTTCCTTTAAATATTTAGACAGAGCAGAGAGTTTTAAACATGTCATTGACACAAATAAATGTTTAAGCAGTCATTCTACCTTGAGTTCAGCTCCTGTCAGATCTGATAAGTTAAATATCACTGGATCTGGTCAGTAATTGGATGGAAGACCTCTAAGGAAAACTCAAGTGCTGAAGTAAGTGGCACTAGTTATTCAGTAGGTGTTTTTCTTAACCTCAGACTCATCCTGAAAAATGCCCTCAGCATGGTATTATGAGCACTAGCTGAACAAGGCATTTTCAAGTAAGATTTAATGTGTTATTTCTGTTAGGCACTAGAAAAGATTCCTAACACTTTCCTTTGAAACTTGCTAAGCCCACTTTCAAGTTAGTTGAGCCCACTGATACTTAAAACTATCTTGGAAAGTATGAAATAAATTTTTAATCATCTTCTATTTAATAATAATAAACTAAAAGGAAAAAAAATGTTTAAATAGTAACTTGTATTTTTATTTGCCTTTACTGACCTTTCTTTTCACCTTTTCTTTTCTCGTTATGTTTTGGAGCGGTCAGCCTCTCAGCTTTGGGTACCAAAGTGTAGATGTTTCCTTTTGCCATTTCAGAACCAACATCAGCATTTCCAGACCCAGATATAATCCCTCTTTAACAGCTGCTGATTATTGACTGTTTTGCTGCTGCTCCTTTGTGACATAAGTGGAACTGACTCTGATAGGACTATCCCCAAAGCTCACCCACCTTCAGGCTATGGAGTACGCTGCAGCCAAGGACTGAGGAATGATCTGAGGCTGCTTTACTTGCTTATGAAATCAAGACCTCCATGTATGTGGCTCAACAGTCAACACCTGCAGTTCAAATACAAGGTTCTGGGCCCCCTGCAACACACCATGAAGCTAACATGCAGGTAAAACTAGCTCCTGTGATGTCAGTTTTCTCTTTGCCCAGAAAGGAGGCTGGACCCCGAAGGTCCCAATCCCCACGTGCTCTGCACACTGATGGTTTGCACAGGACTGGAAGCTTCAGCTCTGGGCAGCACACCAGAGCTGATCCAAACGTACTTGCCTAAGCTGATATTTCTGTAGTACATTTCAAAACCTGACAAATCATTACTTTCCAGCATTTGGGATTCTTTTTTTTTTTTCCTTTTGAAGCTTTCCAGGCAGAAATGTAAATTGCAAGTGCCACCACAGCAACTCAGTGCAACAATATAAATCTTCAAATAACAATTTAAACGAAGGCTGCTTGAAGTATTTGTATTTTGTAATAAATTTATAGATGTCAGCTAGATCAGAGCTTCATTTCTAAAGGGGTTTTACTGTTTATCTAAAAAGACAATCCTTCACTCAAAAGAGGTTATAACATTAGTCTGAAACAAAACTCAGAGATTTAACAAAGCATCTCAAATGCATCACATTTATTTATATTAGGAAACTACTCAACCGTACAGTTTAGGTTCCTAAATGTCTATGTCACTTTACATTCCTGGCTTTCTCATTCACATTCAATAGGAAATTATGACAGAACCAAGACAGAACATACACAACCCAGTTTGAAGTCCTCATCCACTGCCACGAAACCAGCATAATTTCAAAGACTGTTAATGAATGGGACTTTTAAAAGACTGATGGTTGTCATATGCTTAAGCCTCATTTTGTGACTATGCAGCATACACATAGAAGAGGTGACAGTTTTTCAGATATGTGGTTCCTCTGGCTAAGGAGATGTTTCTCCAAAACAGGGTAACACTCAGAGAATCACAGAATGCAGTGGCATCCCTTCAACCCAAGATGAGGGCCAAGTTCCAGTTTTAGATGCTAAGCACGCGCTGTCGTGACTTTTGGAAGGCTTACTTTCACATAGATTATGTATCACAGACTGGATCTGCACACCAGCCTCTAGCAAAACTGACAAAAACAGCAGCATCAGTATCCAGAGAAGTCATTCCATGGAATCAAGGAATGGACAGAATAAAATGAAATCCAAGTTATTGTTGAGCTGAATAACCCATTCCTTTCTGATTCTTTCATTTCTCATCAACATCTGCCTAAGTGTATCTCCCTTTGCAGTGGAGTTTGTTTCCTCGACATAAAAACAAATTAGAACAAGAACATCAAGATGTTTGTCAGTTTTCAGAGCAGGGACAAATCTACACTGTTTAAAAAACAAGGCCTTTGAACAAGCAAGAGTGTTCACTCTGGACTTCAAATACACCACAGACATGGTCTTTATCAAGGGACAGAATCCAAACTTGATTAAATAAATAATGGATTACAAAAGACCTGTAGCTCTCGACTGAATAGTTAGCTTCTGTTGAAATAGAAGTGCTTGGGACTGACAAATGTCACTAAATAATACAGCTCAGAAGTGGGTGGTAAGCAAAACTAGATCCATCTGGCCTGTTGATGAGGAAGAAGAGAGTTGCCATAAACCTCACGGCTGCAGGAGTGTGACCAGGAACACACATGCAAGGGTGCATACTGGATAAGAAAATGGAAGAGTGCAGCTTCCTCAGCCTCTTGCCCTTCTGCTAGCTTAGATCTGTGTGCTCCAGTCCTGCATACTGTTATCCATATTCGTGCTTGGCACATAAACTCCCATGAAGAGAGGAGAATCACTTGGACTGGAGAAAGTAGAGTCCATGAGAAAATCTGCTGAAGTTAAACAGTACCAGTAAATGAAACTAGAAGTTGTTAACATTTGTATCCAGGTAGCCATAAATCCACCTTCCTACTCTTCATATTCTACCTTTTCTAATCCACAGAGCGGGGCTTGCAGTTTGTCTGACACACCTACTCACCACTTTGCCTCTAACAGTCTGGAAACTGAATCCCTCTCTCTACAGAACACTAATTTGCTACACCTTCAGGAGACAATTTTGCATTGAGCTCAGGAAGCATGGATTTTGTATGTGTTTTGATGAGCCATCAACTATTTTAGATACTATTCAAGCTCACCAGCAGATTTCAAAATGAAACAAAATCTACCTCTCATCACATGCACAACAGGATGTAACAGATGTCACAGAGAAACCAAGTAATAGCAGTTTTCATGGTTGAATTCAACAATTACCTCTGTGCTCTACTCTGTGGACTCTGACATAAAGCCCAATAAGCATGACAGAGACACCTACCCCAGGAGTTCAGTGGGAACTTTTATAAACAAAATCTAGCAAGGCACAAGCCAGAAAACCATCCAAACACACCATCTTTCACACTAAAACCCAACCAAGAGTTAGGTTATATCTAATACTGAACACATTATGTCCTGTTGGAGCAAAGAAGGATGTACACTGTTGGAAAAAGAACAAAACTGATGTCTATTCTAGGAAGAACAAAGAAAATTGTGCCCGTATTTACACTGTAATTTCACTCTCATTGGTAATATTTGCTGGCAGGAATGGTATCCTGTTCATAATCCCACCACTGACCACTTGCAGCCAGTATGAACATACTGCAAAATCCCTTTTTACAAAACAACACCATTTGGCAGCTCCTTCCAAAACCCTTTCTAGATGAAAAGCCCAATGAAGATCCTTTTCTTCGGCTCATTGCACAGGAGTTGTACATGGTTTTTCCATCTCTGGGTAATTTTCTCCTGCGATGTGTACTCAAGGTTAAAACACTGTCCTTTCTCCTTGGTGATATCTGTCACTGAACTATCAGAGTACACACGTTAGAGAGCTTGCCAAGTCAATAGACAAGCGATGCAAAGATGGGCCTTTGCAAATGCACATTGTGACCTTAGTGCATTCCTTCAAACATCAAAAAAAGGGAAGGAAAAGAGCCGCTTCCCTTTTCCATTTGGGGGAAGAGGGACATTAAGTGGCTCTTTGGGTACAGAAGCCTTCACATTTATTGCAATTATTAGAGACCCCAGAGGCTTCAGCTAAGACCAGAATCCCTTTATGATGAGCAGTGTAAGACACAAAGCAAGAGAAAAGCCGTATCTCAAAAATGCATGAACTAAAGACAGCTAAAAAGGCTAGTAAGAAACCATCCTCATTCCTGTTTCCATATTAAGGAAGGGATGCATAAGGAAGAAGTGAGCTTGTCCCCAAAATCCCAGTGAAATCTGTGGCAAAGCCAGGGGGGAGGACCCAGGTTTCTGCCAACTCCTAGGCAGACACCTTCACTCAGACCTCATTCTCTGGGGACTGCTGCTCTTTCACACCATGCATGGCCTCTGAAGAGACCTTGTAGACCAGTAAATCAGCTAATTGCATGCACAGGCCTTTCTGGGACAATGCCAGTTTGCTACTTACTCTGCATTTGCCACAAAACAGGGAAAGAGAAAAAAACCACAGGCTTTGGACAGTACAGCTATTAGCTGTAGGCAACATGCAGGCCATGCATCTGGCACAACCTCTTCTACCAGGTCTGCATTTTATTATCTATTCACCTGGCCCAGTGTTTGAGTACTCACTGTGATTTAAACATCGCCACATAAAAGAGCATTAAGGCTCAGGCATGACTTAGAGCACGGTTTAACAGCCACCATATGGGAACTATCTCATCTTAGTTAAAAGGGAGTAGGATTAAATGCAATTAAAAGCTCCCAGTGATGTAGTAAAGACAACTAAAAAAATACCAAGGTAAATGGGCAAGAAGCAATCACCTTGCTGTCTAGAAACAGTGAAATAATGACAGGCTGATTGTTCTTAGGGTCACCAAGGTCAAAATGTGCAAAATGACCTTCATTTAGTCATACTTTGTACTTTTGCTCGGGGACTGTTGCATCTGCTCCTTTCAATTTGGCTTGTTTGAGTAACAAAGCTCCCAGTGATCATCTAAACCTCATTTGAAGCACCTGTGAACAATTCATTATATTAATTTAACAGCAGGGGAGGAGTCCAGATACTAATAAATAGGCTGTTGAGCATCTCTGGCTGCCAAGGTTGCCTTACCCAGCAAGGAAATGTCCCCTTCATGAAAAAGCTGGGACACAGCACTGAGACACTGGGAGCTGTTGTACCACAACCTGTCAGAACATACATCTGGCAGTAGGGAAGCATGTAAATGAATTTTTTTTTTTTTCCTTTCAAAACAGTTGATAAACTTGTGTCTAATTCTTCTGAGAGACTCCAGCATGATTTGAAACAGTTTGTTCTCAGTTAACATAGAACAAATGTTCTCCAGCTAAAGGTGGCTATGAAAGGCATTTGGTAATGATTCATACCAGCTGGGCTTCTCTTCAATAGATCCCTGTAAATCAGCACGTAAGAAAGCAAGCGGTCAACGCCTTGAATTGCATTTGGATGTAGTGTAGTAATAGCAAATACCTGAACTTTCACATTTTTCCTCCCATTCTGCTGTTTCAGAGAATAGATTTTTTTTTTTTCCCCACAGAAGAGCAGCAAAAAGATTTTGCTGTTAACATCTATTTAGTCTGGTTTCATTTAGTCACAATTTGCAAATGTCAGTGAAAAGCAAAGGTCAGCTGGGAAAAAACCAGTATGTTATGGATCAGTACAATTACAGAATGCAGAGTAGCATGGGGTTACAGAATCAGCTCAGGAGGAAAACAGATCTTCAGGATTAGATATATATGGGGTAGAATACAGCTCATAGACCAGCATACCTATCACCTTAAAGCCATAGAAAAAATATATTGTTTACATTACTGTACTTTAGGAAACAGAGGAGAATGTCATGTTTTCAATTCATTGCCTCTTCTTTTTTATATTTGGGCAGCTCTGAAACAGCCTTGGTTTTGACAACCAGTTTGCAGGCCAGAGCATCCTTGTTGTGCTCTTGCCGCAGTGAATTTTTCTTCCATCACACATTAGCCATAAACACAACTCCTCATAGCAGATGTAAGCTCTATTCCTCACTCTACTAAGGACCCTGGGAAAATACAGTCAAGCCTAACTTTTATAAGTGCTTAATGTTATCTTTAATGTATGCATTAAGTACCTAAAAACATTTACAGCTCTGCCTCTTATTCTGCTATGGGAGTATTTCCAGCCACCTCGAGACACACTATAAGCTTTGATGAGTTAGTGTTGGTAAAGCACCCAGAGAAACTTGTAAGGAACGTGCCTTTAATAATTATTAATATCTTGCCATTACAGATTTGGTAGAAAGTTTGTTATTATTCTGGAAGCACACAAAATCTACACGGAAGTGTCTCAAGACTGTGGAACTGGAATAGACATTGCCCCATTTTTATCTCTTTATATAAAGAACAGAAAAGTAAAAAAGCAAAGCTATTACATATATCAACAGCCAGGAGGGAGAACATTTTAAGCACGGAAGTTAATACGATCAATATAATTTTATATCAATATAAACAACATAACTCTCGTAATATCACCACCTCGTATTTTCTACATCACCCTAGACTTGGATTAAAGGTTATTTCTTTCAGCCAATTTTCTGTTCATAAAACAACCTTTTTATTCTATAAATACATTTGCTGGTTTCTCAACATCCAATTAAACACGTACAGAAAAGCCAAAAAGATATCCAATTCACATTTTGAACTTTAAATGAATTATTTTTAACTCAGAATCCATAATGTAACCCAACTCCAGTATGATCTCTTTGCTGGAATGGATTTAGAAAAAATTGGTAATTGTCAGACTGCTTGTGGGGTATCAAATATAAACAAACATTTGCACACGTACTAGGAAATCTTCTCCAGCCACATGGAATTGAAGAATAAATAGAACCGCTTTTGTAAAAAAAACCAAGGTAATTTTAATCGGTTTTCTCTAAGGATGATCATTTGACACCTTTGAGCCAAAGAGAGTCGCATGACACAAGCAGGTTGAGGGATTTTCAGTAATTGCATCTTTCACATCTATCTTCTGCATAGATAGCTATGAAATAAATACCACGTGTGAGCATGTATAAAAATGTACTTGAGGTACTTCTGTTAGATAGAATCTCATCCCCTTGAAATTGCCTTTCACATGAAAGATGCCCATTGACAACCAGCAGTTTAACTAGCTGGGAATATATATAGTCAGCTACCACTCAGCCTTAAACTGTTATCTGATTTGTCCCATAAAGCAAAATATATGAGGTACATGATACAGCATGGGGAAAATGTACAATAAACATAACTTAGGCAGCAGGGAAATGAGTGCCCATTGGATCATCTCAGAATAGAGTCAACCGTGTAAGGATGCACCCAATCTGATCAAACTGTTTTCTTGTTTATGTTACTTTATCCCATAAGCATAATGAAAAACAATCTTTTTGGTAAATTCCGTGGTAGCTGGTAAATGACTTATTCTAGTGAAGTGTGCCTAACCTCTTTTTCCCTCCCCTTTTGAAAACACAATCCGTGTCACTTGCTGCAGTGACAAGGAAGTACAAACACACTATTCTTTTCTCAGCCTTTCCCTCTGATCTTTACAGAGCATCCAATTGTAGTTGTCTTTTTAGGTGTCTCCTCAGGACAAGAGAAGCTGTGGTTTATAAAGACTGGAATGTACTCAAAAGACTTTCAAAAATCATTGAGTTTAAAATCTATCAAGACTTGTAAACTATAGCTCTCTAAATGTTTACATTTTAACAGGGATTATTCATTTATATCTCCGTTAAAAGGTCAAGGGAAAAAAGGATTTTTGTTCACAATAGTTATTTGTTTTCTCTTAACAAATGCAGACCCTGTGTCAAGTCTTATCCCTCGTGCTGGAGTTATGTAATTTTGTAGATACTAATCATCACTTTAGATATTCTGTGTCCTTCTAAAGGTATAAATATTTGGAAATAACATCTTCACACAGCTTGCATTGTCAAATGATTGCTATAAAATCAAAGGCTGAGGTTCTGGGGTAACTTTCTTCCCCTAAGCATGGACTTTCTAAATGTCTGTACTGATGACTTTTGAACACTTAACTGCACACTACAAAAAAAGTACAGCAGTCGTGGCTTCAAAGCCCCACTATGAGTTTGTGCTATTGGATGCTAACTAAAAGTAGGTCAGGAGAACCTGTGCCCTGAGGAACCCGTCTTCTAAAGAGCTGATACAGTCTTTGGCTGGAAGGAAGCCTGGAAAACGTATTTTGATAGCAACAAGTTTATTATTCTAAGTTATGATTTCTGAATGAAAAAGAAAAAAAGAGCATTAATGAGATGAGAACAAAAGAAGGTAGGATTGGGAAGTCTGGCATGGAAAAGCAGGGTGAGGAAGGCACATCTGCAGGGGGATACAGAGCCAAAGGGACAGATGGAGTCAGAGCATGACAGAGGTCCCTCCATAGCTTCTGGGTGGGCAAACACCACAAACTCTTCTAACAGCAGCTTCTGCACAGGCAGGCCTATGCACAACAAATCTACTGTTGTTTTTGAAACCAGCTTTTTGAATTGTTCTGGCCACATTCCTGACTTAGATGATTAATGGGCTTCGAAGTTCTGTGGTTTGTTAGCATTACGCAGACTTTATGTTGAAGAGCACACACAAAAAAATCACCATAGCAGGTTGGAACAAATTTGGCCATAAATGGGTTTGTAGGAAGGAGTAAGTAATTCCTCTGTGGTTTCCCAAACTCACCCTTATTGTCAGAGGTTCACTGCAAACACCAACATTTTGTCTATTCTCATTGACCATTTCCCTCCAGCTTTCTTGTGTTGTGTTTTCTAATTAATTTATTAATTAGATTATAAACACTTTCTACAAAAACAGTAAAGCACTTCCTCTGAGCTGGTTCGTGGTAGCTATGTTTGAAATGCATATTAACTCAATGTTTCAGTTTCACTCACCAGCTTGGTCCAGAGAGCAGTAGAGCAGGGAGCACTACTTGCAAATGATGTGATACCAACCTCTTGCTATTTGGCCAGAGACTCCTTGTGTCCCTGGGGAGATATCTCTGATCCCCATGGGACACTCTACTTCCCAGGCCTGGAAAAGGGCAATCAGAGCCAATTGTTCATTAACCTTCCCCACTGCTGGCAATCTACTGGCGTGCCTGATTGTGAAAACATCCTTAATGAGAGCAGACCCAGGGAAATGGAGGTGCAGGGTGTGGTGGGAAGGGTCACACATCTTCATCACCAAGCAACCAAAGGAAATGGAAAGAGGGGTGACGTTATAGGATTTTAGTTTCCCCTGGCATCACAAAAATAACACATTCAGTAAAAAAAAAGTTTTCCACTGGACCTATTTACCTTTGACACCAGAGTCATCAAATTAACCTAACAGTTAAATTACAGAGGAATATCTCCCAGGATTTACCTATGATTTTAAGCAATTAGTTGTTTAGGACACCTCTGAACAATTTTAACCAGGACTGCCCGAAAAGGATTTTGCTGTGACATCTGACACTCGGTATCAGCTCTGCGGGGAGGACACAGAAGCAACCAGTTATTCTCAGAGGTTTTCTGTGTCTTGAGTCCTTAAAAATAATGTTAACTCTAGAGCTTAAATCAGCACTGTCAGGGGCACCCGGTGTTCCTCCTAATACAGCAGCCCAAGGCTGCCCGCGGCATTACCACTGCTCTATTGAAGCTTGCTGTGAGGTGGAAATACTACCCTGGAGTTCATGACTTTGTAGCTGTAAGAAAAGATATAACCATCAGATCTTATTATACCATCTTACACACAACTCAGTAGAAAGCAAAAATCCAATATAGGACTCTCGGGATGAAGAAATCCTAGAGAAGTTATTAGCGGAGATAAAAAAAAAAAACTCCAAAAGTCAAACCCCAAACAGGTGGAAGGAGCAGGTTTAACTTGACAGCTGCATAGTACAGACACCCCCACTGAAAACTAGAGACTTTACATCCCTATAATCTTTGTGTGATTGACACACTAACAAGCAAATTTTCCTCAGGCTGGCCCTCCCTACCAGTTTTCAACTGGACATGCTAACCAGCGCAACCTGGCCCATTAAAAACATTGCATGTGGAGAAACTAGTTCGTCTAAAACATTTTTTTGCAAAGATTTCATAGATCCAGGATGAATTTTCTGATCAAAATCCATGAAAGAGACTGTGATAAGAGAAATCCAGTTTTAAGTTCATGCCTTCCCTGATTCAAGTCCAAGTTCAGTCTCTTATTCCTCTCCCCTTTGCTCAATGAATATTTATTCTCACAAAATGAAAGGGCTTTAAACAGGGAGATCAAAAGCACTGTGCAGCCCTGTGGCTGAGTCCCCTCCACGTGGGCTGTAGGAGGGCAGGTTAAAACCCCTGCTCCCAGTTACAGCTTCCCCATGGGTGCATCTCCCCATCCACACCAGCACTTCAGAGGCCTTTGGAGGGCTGTGAACAGGACACAGCTTCTGATTCTTGGTCATTACACCTGCCAGTGATCACTTCTTGTGTTGTTATTACCAAACACTTCCATTTTTAGAGCTGCATGTCTGCACCTGATGCTTACCTCCCCATGCCACCAGCCTTTGCAGGAAGGTTTCAAGTATTCACTGTGTTCCCTTTAATGATGGCTCGTTGAAGGGGAACCCCAGTAATGTTCCAGAGGTGCTGGCTGTACGCAGGATAGCAACACAAGGAGTATCTCAGGTTATTTTTTGTTGTTTTGGGGCACTGAGTGGTAGTGTTGCCAGCAAAGCAATCAGGCAGGATTTCATATGTAATTACAGCCTGAGAATGAGGTTTGATGACTTGCAGAAAACATCAGGAGATTGATGTACTACTGAAGAAATAAGGCCTGATCCTAACAAGTATTAGAAATGAAAGTAAGCATTTGCTTCCCAGGACACATTTGTTTTCATTTTAACACAGCCCTGTGAGTGGCACCATAAACATTGCATTTGTTAAATATTAATACAAATATCTGTGCACAAGGAAGAAATGACTGGGTGGTGGTTTTACCTTCTGACAGAGGAAAAAGCCAATTAAAAAAAAAAAAAAATATGTGTAACTTTCCTCAAACAGGCCTGGTAGGTTAGCTACAAGGAACTCATAGGTCACATAAAAGTGCAATGATAAAAAATGCAGGTGCTGTGAAACATTTATAAAGTGAAAGTATGAGGGAGTATGTAGTTTAGAATCTGAAATGACATTTTGGCATGGAACAGCTCTCCCACGGGGCAGTTCTGAAACTTCCAGAAATTCTTAAAATGACATCTTTCAAAATGAACAATCATCAAAGGCGCTGAAGTCGTTACTCAAAGTGCTTTACTGATAAGTCAGGCTGGGAATATGCTAAAAATAAGTTGCCCAGTTTTACAGCTTGCAGGACTGACCTGGCAGGCACATCGTGCCAGGAGCTGTGACCAACGTGAGCAATGCCAGCACCAACTGCCCTCACGGTTCCTATTAATTCCAGTTTATCCTGACAGAGCAGGAGGAGCACAACGGGGCAAGGCATCCATAGAGGCGAGGGAAGGCACATCTGCGTCGTGCAGAGGGACACAGCAGCTGGACACCCTGGCAGACGCTGACATGAACCAGCAAAACCCATCCAGAGGTGCGGTCTGACCCTGAATGGCTCTGAGGAGGTGGTAATACTCAGTGGCATCTCTGCCCTGTGAGCAGGGCAGAGCACACGCTTGTTTTGTGTGCTCAGAGGCACAAAGAGCGCTCTCAAAAGGCTGAGTTTTTATTATTAGTTTAGTGAGGAGACAAGAGGGTGGGAAATGACTGGTCCGATGCAGGCATATAGCCATTTATTTAATAAGTTCTGTGGAACTGAGAAAAAAAAAAATCATGTGAAAAGGCAATTCCTTTTTCATGCAATGCATAATTAACCTTGGACCCTTTTTTCCCTGCCCTTGCTAAACATTAAAGCATAGTAGGATAATATGGATTTGCTACTGTTCTTAGGTTTGCTATGGTTCTTTTCTTTCCTAAAAAGGGAAAACCTGAGGTGCTAACCATAAGCTGTCAGGAGTCTGGCACTTACAGACATAGTATTTCACAGCAAGTTTCTTCTATCTGAATTAGAGTTACTAGCCATTGACAAAACCAGAATAAAAGAATAAATGCTCCACTGCTTTCACCCACCATTGATCTTCTTTTAAACGCAAGGATGCTTCTGCATTCATTTCCTTAACTACTACAGATAGAAGCAGAAGTCTACCTTCTGCCCCCAAATTAAAGGTTTATTGAAAATAAGACCTCTCCACATAAACTTGAGCAACACACTGCACAAAATCTACTATTACAAACTTGTAGAAACACTTCTGCCACCTTTGCCTTGCCTCTGTGATTTGGATAGAAGCTGAGTTATGTTGCTGCACCCACATCAGTCTGTTCTCCATCACCAGAGGTGACACCTATGCCCATCTGCTGACACAGCTCCACATCTGAGCACTCATTTCTTCCATTTGAGTCTCCTACAGGAATCTGGATTAATGTAAACATATGTAAGTAGTAAGGTTTTTTTTTTTCCTCCTACATGCACCTCCATAAATCCAGGGTAGTAAATAAATCTGTGTGCATTCCCTGGCTTTGGTCCTCCACACCATAACTAGGAAAAGGAAACAAAACCTCACACAAAAACCTGAAATAGTCTCTTGTCCACAGCAAAGCCAAAAGAAAGAAGGGAAATACAGGTTCTGGCCAGACCCAGAGCTGCAGCTCTCGCCCTGCATCAGAACTGATACCTTTGGAAACATCTTTCCCACACAATTTCAGATCAGCCCTGTTCTATGCTGCCGCTCAATAGGGCTTTTTTTTTTCCTTGGTTGCAGGCTGGTTACACAAGGAGAAGCCATGAGGGCTGTTCATGCAGCAAGCAGCTATGCAAGAGCACTTCATCTGCCTGGCCACCGAGTCATCTCACACTGTATTTACTACACGCCATTCAAGACTGTCTCTGAAGAGAGAGATTGCTCATTTCTTTACAGACTGTTCCAGGCACTCAACGTTAGGGAATACAAGCTTTCCTTAAGTGTTTATTAACCTACATAGAAGAGAACGTGTTATCCTGTTTTGTAGACAAGAGGCCAAAAAAAAAAGGTTGATTTAAGTATTCAAAAATCAGTGACTAGCTCTTAAGTGTGTAGTCCAAAGAATAAAGGGCTGGAATCTACAAAGAAAAGGTCACAGATATTTTAGGGTACTACTTATTACAAAAACAAACAAACAACTTTCCCCCCTTTCAATTCATTTTCAAAAGCCATACTGTGTTATATGAATGTTTTTCCTGCTCCTCAAGTCAGCTGGAGGCAGGCGCACACCGCAGATACATCAGTCTGGCACTTAAAAGACAGGATGTATAAAGATCTTGCTTTCAATTGCTCGTATTATTGGAGCTATAGAGGAAAAATCCACTTCACCAATTGCACGATGACAGGAGCAGGATGCACACTTACCAGTGAGTAAATGTTTTCTTCACAGTTATATAATCCAGCTCTCTATCAGTAAGGAAACTTAACAGGAAGAAAGAGAATTGATGCCCATGCAATAACTTAATTCAGAGGGACTAAATTCAGCAACCAGAGCAAATGATTACTTTATTGGGTGCTATCCCAGATATTTGTGTGCTTTTAGCACACCCTGATGTGTAATTGTTCAGCTGGTGAAATAGTGGCATAGCTTTGCAGAAGTCAATGAAGCTGTAACAGTCCACCTAAGGATGATGTACAGAGCTGCATACATAGTTTTCCCTTTCTTTCTTTCTTTCATCATTTCAGCATTAATTCTGGTTCCAGAATTTTGACCCTCAAACGGGGACTGCAGAAGAGATGGCAAAACAAGCTGCCCCTTTCTGCCTATCAACCTCTCCCTCTACTTGCCTTAAGCAAATAGCAAATCCAGGACTTTGTTCATTTTCTCCACGTTCTTAACTGCAGATGGAAAATATTTGTAGTACACTGCATATGACAAATTAGCCTCCAGTCCATTCTCAATCTTCAGTAGCTCCACAGGACTTACCGTGGTGTAAGACAGAGCAGAAGCTGTCCAAACACTGTCACAACTGAAATCCTGCTAGCTCACTAACACAGCAAAATGCAGATGAAAGGCTTTGAGCCATTTCAGCTTAGACGGTCCTACACACAAATCACACAGAACTGGGTTGACTTAACTTCACTCTAAAATTCAATGATGGTAATGAATTTTTACATCTTCTCTGCTATTAGTGACTTGCATGTAATAGTCCCAATAATATTATCTCAAATTCCTATGGTACTACAGTATTAATGGAAATGTAAAACTAAACTGCTAAAACTTAAAACCGATTAATAAAATATCCCGTCAAACAGATTCATTTCACTTCCTAAAGCAAAGAGCTTCACTTGATTTCAAAGCATTAGCTATTTGAAATGCTAAAACATTTTTCTTTCAGTTGTAAGAGATTTTTCCACAGGCAAGAACTTGTTTGTCACTACTCACACGGCAGCCTTTCCACAACAACAAGAATCCTGCTCTGTATCCTTGCTTAGGCACTGGAGCATCTAACAAGAATAGTTGGAGATTATTCCAGGGAGTTAATTTGGTTTCAGAAATGGTCTGGAAAGAGATGCTCTCTCGGGTTTTTTTCCTCTGTTTGGGGAAATACAACTTGCCAGTCAAAATGAGGATCTCTGTTAGGAAGGGCAGCATGAACAGACCTTCACTCCCATCTGCTTAGATAGTCTGGAGACGAGACTAAAAAAGCCAAACTGAGAAGAGTTCCACAGTAAAGCCCCGGATGTAAAATTTCCTGGATTTGAGTACCTGAGTTCAATCTAAATTTGTGCTGACCTCATCGCAGGTGACTTGCCATGGAGATCCGTATCTGAGTTTAATAGAAAAGCCAGTTTGAAGCAATGAAGCAACCCAGCACATCCTCGTGAATGCCAGAAAAATACAAATGTACTTTTCCTGCTTCTTCTCTGCTTTCAACCAAGTTGAGCACTCGGTACCCTCCCTGGAGACACCAACACAAAGAGAATTCCCAAAACACAGGGAAGTGTGATCCTGGTTCAGACATGTTCATGCTGGATGCCAGCTGGGACCAGCACACCCCTCTTCTACACATCCAGCTGTGTTGCAAACTGCCGAGGAGCACGCAGAGCAGTGCAAATTAGCACGGCAGCAACAGACATCTCCTCGCATCTTTCAGTCAGAGAAGTGCAATTCACAAATGAGAGAGCAGAAGAGAGAGCTTGGGGCATAGATGCTGCAAATGCACCCGGGTGAACTTCACTCCTTGGATCACTCCCACTGAAATCACAGTTCTGCACATATGTAAATACTTGCAAAACAGCAACCCTCGTCTGTGCAAGCTGAGCCGATTGGTAACAGCTTAGAACTTTAACACAGCACTGCCACCCATGGAAGGGATGGGTCCTTACAGGAGATGCACTCAGGCTACCCAGGCTCAAATAAATCACTGGACTGGAAGCCTCCAGCTTTTATACTGCAGCCCAACGAGCAGGGACAAGCTCTGTCCTCAGGCATCTGTCATGCTGCAAATCCAGATGAGCAAGTTTGACTTTCGCCAGGTCACTTAAGGCTCACAGCAGCACTCATGACAAGTGGGACCTACCTGGCTATCTTTGGCCAGTGAGATATATTTTGGTCTCCTAGGATTTAAAACAAGAGAAAGAAACACTCACAGCTCCAGAAAGCAGAGCTCTACATTTAAAGACACCTAACATAGAACTACTCACAGCAGTTTCTTTGCTTTCACCAGAAACTTCTTTCATTTATAAGCTCCATTATTATGGCACTATTAAAAGGTTTAATGATTTAAATAGCACTTCTGATTTAAGCCAGACACTTTCACTCTCTACTAAGTAACAAACCCCTAGGCTACTAATACAAACATGAGAGATCCTCTCAGAAATCTTCTATGGCTGATAGAACCCAATTTAGCATTTTTATTTTAGCTAGAAATTCCTCTGGAAATCATCAAGACTCATAATATTAAAAACCAACCCACTTACTAAGTTATAAATAATATTTATTTTAGCTAACAGCAGTATTTTAAAAATCCTTGGTTCTATAAGCCTATTAACTTCTAATTCTACCAAGTTCAGCTACAGAAAAAAACCCCAAAACCCAGCCTCCTCTTGCTGCTTACTGACACTGGATGTCAGCTAAATGTTTAAAATGCAATACTGTTCCTCGGATTATTACTGCATGAGAGAAAGATATTTAAGAAGGGACAGGCAGGCGAGCCACACTCACAGACCAAGCCGCAAGCAGCGGGGAGCTAAGCCGTATGGGCAAACACCTCTTCCAATTTCATTTTATTTATAGGTCAGCTAGTTTTGTTTTGAAGCGCGAGAGATTTACTAGGAAAATTCATTACTGCCACTTGCTCTGATTTTCTTACTCAGTATAATTAAGCTTTGCTAATTGTCTATCATGATTAAATTCATGCCAATAACAACCTTGTTTCCCCATTTGGCTGTGCTCCAGACTCTTCAGAGCTCTTGTTTAAGGGCAGTTCTTCCTGTAGCAGTTGTGAAAGGTCTTTTACCAAACACATGAGGTGAGCTGTTGGCCTGTGTGTCAATTAATTCATAGAAGTCTGGATTCTACCTGCGGATTTTCCAAGGGAAGGAAGATAGTAAAAAAGAAAAGACATGACCAACAACTGGATTTTAAGTAAAAAGTGAGATTCACTGAAGATTCAGAATTCTTTTTTTGCAGGTCATAAAAAATTACCTCGAACTTCGGACAAAGATAGGGAGGTGCTGAAATGAACGAGGACTTTGGGGCTGTGTTATCCTCCAAGCAATACAAAGCTGATGTAGGGTGGGGAAATTCAGCCAGAACACAGAAAAGAGAGGAAAGAGGTTGGGTGGAGGAAAGGGGGAATAGAGAGAAACAAAGCAAGCTCAGTGCTGCTGTTTCAGCACAAACTGCTCTGCTTCACCCCCTCAGTGGAAGGTGAACCAAGGAGCAGAGGGCAAGACCAGGAGCTGAGGGCCCCTCTGCTTTGCACCGGGGCCCACTGCTTGAAACAAGGGGACCCAGAACGTGCCCAGGCAGGGGAGCAGGACACAGCTGAGAGGCTAAAGCCATCCTTGGCTTCTTCCTACCTTCACTTTACTGCCTACCTCTTAGGAACTTCCCTTAATGAAGAGAGACAGAGCTTGGCTTTTAGCAGGGCTCATCAGCAGATTTCTGACAAAACAGATTTTCAGCAAAAAATATGGATTTATTGACACTAAGGTGTTTTAACCTTCGATGCTCTTGTTTCCCACTAGCTCATTTACTGGTTTGCTCAGGAATCAGGACTCCCACTGTCCACTGCTTTGGGCAGTCCCACCCAGCACATAATTCTCTCTACACCAGGGACAACGATGCAGGGGAAATGAACTCACAGCCAGGGGCCTCAAGATTTTGGGGCTCTGTGCTTCCCAGTAAGGGAGACAGAAACAGAAGAAACACTACAGGTCCCCCAATCTGGTTTTTAGAACACTACCTCGATGTAGAAACCCAGGCAAGCTTCAAGTGAGTGCTTATGTCTGCGTATCACTTGACTGTCCCAGAGCCCCAGTTCCAGCAGTCAAATAATCACGTCACGACGTGCCTCACCTTTTGGCAGTGTAATGTGTGTATCTGGATTTTTCTAGCTCATTCACAGTTAACTCTGTGCACTTCTGCTTTGTAACGTTTTGTGCCTCATGTACCCTTAGGAAAAGAAAAAAAAGCCCCTGCCTTTCTCTCCACTTCTGTCTAATTTACTCTGTAACCTCTTTGGGCCGGGACCTATTTCTTGTTATGTGTTCATACAGTGCCTAACTCAAAGGCAACCTAATCTCAGACCCTTTTTTTAATGCAAATGTAATAGGGAACTGGGCTGTTTGAACAGAAAGGGTAATTTTGGTTCCTCCTCGGTAATGGACTTTTACTCTGGGAACAGATAATTGGGCTGTTTTGTCATTATTCTTTTTAAGTGAGGTTAAGGTCCTATTGGTGGTGAAGTGAAATATGTATTGTGGGCTAATCAGCAGTCCACAGCAAAATGTGCAGGGGCAGAGCTCGCCCTGCATTTACTGAACTCAATAGATGGGTTGTACTAACACAATTAAAGGAAGAATTTGGTTATGTACACACATAGATCATTATACTAGTGCATCATCTTTGACTGCAGATCATGAAGGGAAGGGTTTGAAGACTAGAATCATGTCCATAACCATTATGGGTCTAGACAGAGACCTGCTTAAAGTCATGAGCTACAGTAGAGCAGTTTAAGTTACTGCCTGCTCCAGAAGAAGCAATTGAAGAGGCAGTGGAACTCCAGCTCTTCATCTACCACGACATGCAGTGATACAGCCTCCAGCCCAGTGGCAGGTCAAGCCGAGCCGTTTCACTTGGCTCTGCTATTCCTCTGTCAGTTCCAGAGGACTGGAAGGACACACACTACCACTCAATGCATCTCAGCTGGGGGCAGTAGCTTTTAAAGCAATGGAAGTGAACTGCTGGCAGCTGGTTAAGTTTTCTTGTTCCAGAGTCAACAGGGTCAGTGAGGATGAAACCAAATAAATCCAGTCCAAGAGACAGCAAATTTGATCCTTCACTCTCAACATGCTACTAATTATCAAAAGGCTGTTCCTCCCCACACAGTGAAGAATGGGTTTTTCTGGTGGCTGGGTACAAAACCAAATTCTTCATCACCTTTGTTGTCAATACATTTCAAATGCAGCAACTGCTGTCTTGGTGCTATTTGTTTAGTTCAAGAGAAAGCAAAAGACTGCCAATCTTCCATCATTTTTTAGCATAAGGGTCAGCTTATCAGAAAATAACATCAGTAGCAGACATTTAAAATACATTTATTCCAAGGTTGCTCCCACCCTTTCCCATGGATAGTAGATTTAAACCCACTGCTAGACAGTCTGGCTTTTGCAACCCATAATGGGCCATTCTGGTCAGTCTTTTAATGCAGGAATCCGATTTGCTTCAAGTGCAAGTCAGTGTTGATAACAAATCACAAAGCCATATATGAAATACACTTTGAATCTATTAGAAACTTGCATTCCCTGCAACATTCCAATAACCAAGATTTAAACCAAAGAGGTCCTCTCCACTAACATGCAGAAAGAAAACTCCCTGGCTCCAGGATTTACACCTTTCTTTGATAAGATGGATCCTAATTCTGACAACCTCCTACAGACACTGCAAAGAAAACCTGCCCATTCCAGCTGTTACGTGAGCCTCAGAATTCCTTTTACACTTAGATTTTAATCCTCTAATTACATGACTTGTAAGCCACCGAATTCTCTGTTCAAGAGAAATTGTCCAGGATATCTTGCAGAGAGAAAAAAGTGGTATGTTTCTGCAATACTTAATTCTCACACAATGAAGAAATATTGGACCAAACCTACAAAAGCCAATCTGAGTAAGAAAATAATTAGCATACACTCATTCCTTTAAATGCCAGGGAAAAAAAACCTGTCCAATATATTTGAAATTTTAATACCTTTTTTTTCCCCAACGCCTTAGGCATTAATGGGTTTTTAACAGGACACAGTATGTAATTTTCTTAAGGCAATTTTCAATGTTTTTTCACCTTCAGAAAGAATGTTCTGGGTTAAGCTTCCCCGCTGACATCATAAGGATGACTTCTCCAGTTAAAAAGGTCTCCAAAACAAAAGGAAGGAAGAAAAAAAAAAAAAAAAAAGAATTGATTTACAGTTTCTCTGCTGAGCAGACAAACCATACCTTAGGATTGCTCAATGACAGCCTGTGGGACGAGTGTCCGTTCCAATGATTACCATACTGCAATACACATCCCACTAGTCCCTGAATAATTTTTTACATTATACTCCTGACTCTGCCGTACAGAGAATTTAACCATCTCTCATTTGTGACTCTGGAGACCTGGGTTATGCTCTCAGATCTGCCATTGCCCTCTGGTACATTGACCTGCAAAAATCTCTTTGCCTGTGTCTGTTTCTCCACCTCCAAGGTGGGGATCGGGGTGTCTTTATAAACCACTCTCCTGAAGAGGGATCAATGTATAATTGTTACATTTCACCCTTTCAAATGGCTCTCTTGGAAAGCAAAGAATTTCAGTCTTCATTTAGAGTACAAAAGCTGGTGTGTCTATGGCATTTTTAAAGACGCTTTCACATCAAACTCTGAGAATGTGTAAATGAAAATACCTCTGAAACAAATTCTGTTTGTTTTTCATCCATTGTCTCTGTACACTGACATGCAGTTCATCTTATCTTCAAGGGAAAAAAAGTCAGCACTTAAGCACTTATTTCTGCTGAAAAACCATTCATATAAATAAGAGAGAGACAGAGAGAGACAAAGTGCTCTGTATGGACACTTTAAGCTGACAGAGAAAATGCTCCTACCACAGCAAACTGGAGCACACTCTGGGAGGACAGCACTACTCTTGATTTTCATCTTTTAAAGAAAATGAAGAAGAATGAATAGCTATGCCTCACTTACTCTTGAAGCAAATCAAAAGGAATATTCTGGTATCTATTTTTTATCCTCCTGTTCTTGTAATGAAAACAAAAGACCTAAATATTTGATTACTTCCCCTCTATGTCAAAAATAATAGTTCATGTCCTTTCTGGTTTGACAGAAAGGAGGCTTGTTAGATCTAAGTCCTTTCATCTGAAACACTATCACACAGGTTTGCACTGGTCTAACCTGTCAAAATAAAGTTGAGCCCTGAAAAGCTTTGCTTTTTTTTTTTTTTTTCCCCCTCCTTTTGAAACTGCACTGCAAGCAATTATTAGATTGCATTTGCCAATAAATCTGTAGGGATCAGTGAACCAAAATAGCTACTCCCTCTCAAACCTATCTATTAACAGGCTCCCTTCGTTAACGATGTTACCAGTTCATGAGCTGCCTTAAACCTCACTCTGTTCCATCCTGGGCCTTTCAGAACACAACAGACCCACCCTAAAGGCTGTGCAAAATACATTTAGGACATCCATGGTTGTGAATTTATAGTTTAGCAATTTCAGCAGCACTCACGGTTTTAACCAGGTGGAATCTCAGACACGCAGGATCTCTCAAAAATATGTGGTTCAGGTGAAAACACATCTCAGTAACAAAACACTGTCAGTACAGAAAAAAACTGAAGTGACCAGAAACTGATTTGAACTAATAAAGACATCAGATGATAAGGGAGGATAATTGTAAGAAATCTTTTATGTAGGGATAGGGAATTATGTTTCAGAAAATCACATGCAGCACACAATTATAAAGACTCGAGGAAGTCATGGGAAGAGTGACCTTGTTCCACTGAGGTCATTCAAATTATTCTAATAGCAACTTCCAGCTTGTCATAAATAAGCCATAAATATGGGTTGCTTGACTTGTACGAGGTATGCTTTTTTTCCTGATATACTGAATAGTACTTTTTATTACAAAACAGCTTCCATCTCATTCCCACAACATTCCCTCCAACTGCATTTCTAGTTCGGTTGTTGACCCAAAGAATCCAGTCCCTGCACCCAGCTGTACCCCAGTTTTGCCACTGTCCCACTTTGCCCCATCATTTTTCCATCTACAATGGATTTGTTTTACACAATTCTTGAAATTCAATGCTTAGTATGATGCATATATTTATTTAAATAGAACTTTTCTTTCTGATAATTACCGGTGCAGCAGGACTTTTCTTGCTGATGCTTTAAGTAGGCTGAAGAGAGAAGAAGGAGATAAAAAGCACCGTAAATGACTCCAATCCTTTAGGGGAGCTGTGCCCATCTGAAGCTGAATAGATCGTTCGGAGCGTTCTTTCCAAATGGTTGTGTAACCAGACAAAAAAGGGGAGTAAATCAGGGCATGATTAGTCTCTGTAGCATGAACTAGGTAAGAGAACAAATCAAATTTAACACTAGGAAAGCAATAATGGAAAGCGCCTGTCGCTCCAACAGTTCCCTTGGGATAAACAATCTGACAGGGCTGAGCCGAGCCAAGCCACTCTTCCCACAGGCACCGCCAAAGCCGCTTGTCCGTGCTGAGAACTTTGTAGAAAAAAATACCAGCTGTAGTTAGCATTATGGATCTTTGTGTTTAGCAAGGATAAGCAATACCATGATATGTTAAAGTCCAGAAACTTATTAGTCACCCTCTGAGATATTCCATTAACATTTTCACAACTCCAAGAAGTTAAAAGGAGCCCAAAATTCCCAGGGACCTTTGAGATAGTTAATGCTATATAAAGACCACAATAGTGGGGGTTTTTTTCTTACTATTTTCCCTTCCTAACCTCATCATGTAACAGTCTCTAATATTTCCAGGCTCACCCTCTGACCATCAGCACGTTAAACATCTCCTACCACACGCTGCCTTCCACAAGCAAAAGAGTTGTTCCAGGGAGTGTGCAGAAGGGAACGCAGACAGAGTGATGATGTAAGGAAACAAAGAGAAAAACTACAAAACCTTTTGTTTCAGATGATGAAAGCCAGTATCAGTGTAGATTACATCACTCAGGGAGAAGCCAGCTAATCACATATCACTCACAAATCTAAATTCATCCATTTTGCTATCAGAATTAATTTCTGAAGAGTAACATGGCCCTGCCTAAGGCACTACCACGTACTCAACCTGAACAGACATTATAACCTTCAACAGATTACCAACTGCCTATGTGAAATCAGAACTAACAATGGAATAAAGTGACCAAACAACCTCATCTTACAACTGGCAAACCAAATTCACTCGAATGACTATTGCATGAGCTCTTTATTTCCCACTCCTGTGGGACCAGCAAGCTCCAGTTTCTCTGGCTCAGCCAGAGTCACAGTACCAAGCCATACACTCACAGCTTGCGAGCTCCCAAACTGGTGGGGAAATGGAGATGCCACCTCCACCACATCAGCTGACACAAGTGGCATATCCCTGAGACAGAGCATAAGGGGAGGTGGAGCCCCGTGCTGTGAGCTGTGCTTGCAGTCTTCCACCTCACCTCACCACCCCTCAGGACTGCACTTAATCGCTGACTTCTACCAGCCAGGAAAAATGAGTTGGTGAGAAATTTATTAGGTTTTATAATCATGCATAACAATCTGCTGTACATCATGACTTAAACTGGAAAATATGCCTGACAGTAGAATTTCACCCTCATTAGATAAAATGAGGAAAGGTGATTGTGTGTGATCCTTGCCCCACGCTTCCATTGTGAGAGAGGAAGGAGACAACTGGCAACAGCGTTTCTTATTAATTACACATAATCTCTTTGAATAGACAAGGGGATAGAGATCGGTTTTCTTCTCAACTCTTTTCACTGGTGCAGTGTAAAGAAACACTTTTATTAATTGGAAAACAATTCTTTGGGCTATAAGGCACTCAAACTCATAAACCCTACAGATGAATTGAGAGCTAAGAACGAGGCACTTCCCTTTCCAATAGAGATCAAAGGGAAACAATAGTGAATTTTAACATAACTGATATTACTAGGGAAAAAACCCACCCAATACAGCCAGCAGAGAGACATGTGTGCCTTGTGTCCAATCTTTCTTCTGCACAAGAGGCCCTCCCTTGAGTCCACTGCCATTTCTATTAAAAACGGATAAACATGGACAAGTGACTGTATTAGTTCAAAACTATATTTATTCAGCTAAATTTAGAAAGTGTCCCTTGCTCTCCCTGTGTTCCCTGGTGGCCAAAGCACTTAGGGTGTCAGAAAACCAAATTCTACCTCAAGGACCTTCCTTCCTATCTTGTGCAAGATACCCTGCCTGCAACATTCTACCCTCAGGCAAATTCCAGATAAACTGAACACAAACATCCTCTGCTTCATTTCTCCACCCTGACAAATTTCTAGTTACTCCTGGAAGCACTCTCCAGTTTCTGAAAAAGCCAAGTCCCTGAGAAGTCTCCTTTCTTGCTCACAGTGCAGCTCAAGGGCCAGCTCTCCCTGTGAGTGAGCCCCTAAGCTCACAGGTGGGCAGCTCGATCCCCCATCCAGAGCTGACCTCCTGGGAGGGCTCTCCCTGGCTCCCTTCAACATTTTTCATCCCTTCTGAGAATGATCCAAGATCATGGAATTAAAAAGTATTTAAATGTCAGCATTTATACTTGTCTCCTGTTTTGCAGAGAAGTTTTTCGAGTATTTCAAGATCACACTTTTAAAGTTGTTATCCATCAACTACAAAGTTAAAAGCAGAGCACTAGAAAGTTAAAAGCAGAGCAAAGTGATGCACTGAGACCTGATGCCCTGAAAAAAAAAGACAAGGTGCCCAAGAGCTGACAAAACTGATTTGAACATGGACATGATGCTGCTACGCTGAACTGCACTGAACGTGTGCGGAAGTGACTGGATTTCTTTAAGTACTTACACTGCACTATCACAGGATTTCAGAAACCTAAAGCACCAAAGATTAGTGCTTTAAAACCTAACCTGACCTAAAGCAAAAGGGATGGGTGCAAAGGAATAGCTGCTAATCGTTTGTCAGTGATCTTATTTGCCTTTCTCCCACGGTACTCTGATTTTGCTTGATGGGTAACGCCAGAGTAAGGATGGTCCCTTCAGACTACCCGTATGGGTCACTCATGGTACTCTGCATACAAATCGGCTGCACTCATTTATAATGTTTTCATTCCTCTGTTGATTCTGCTTCTTGATTAATTAGTGCCATTAAAGCACCTACGCAGAGTACACATGACAACTTGCCTTGCATAACAGTGTGAAGAAAGAGCAAGTCCTGAATTCAGGGAAAAGTCTCTGAAGTGTAAATAGATAAAGATAATCAAATTCAGACAAGATTAAAATTAACAGACTATCAACCAAGTGACACTATTAATAAATGTCCACAACAAGTAGGGACAGAAAGGACTCCGAAAAGACCAAATGTAATCTAATTAAACAAATGAGAACATACAAAAGAAACTATAGTAGATAACTACATGAAAAGACAAATAAAGATTTCAGCAATAATCACTGGCATATTATTCACCGTATAAAATGAACCATACCGCTGTTCCTCTCTATTTATATAGGAAGATGTAGGTAGAAATCCTTGGGATTTTAACTGCAACCTTGTACACTACAGATACTTGGCATTGGCATAATAAATTTATTTTTGTTCTCTGGGTAGCACACAACATTAGGCCATGTGAGTGCAGAATATACATATGTACTCAGAGCAATCTTGTGATGCAAGGGAATACTATTATTCTGATTTTATGGATAGAGTTTTACAACCTCATTAGTCTTGAGGCAACAAAGCTTTGTTGGTAGGGTTTGGCTTGATATTACAGAGCGTGAAAAATCACATCCCATAATCTACACAACTAAAAGAGGCAAAGTTTCTGATGTAAATGCAATGAGGTAGACAAGACCCATCAGCCATGCTTGTATTTATTTGAGTTGCTACACTGGCAGAAGCTCTTTCACTGTTTCTCCACTGGAGATCCAGCCCACCAGGCTGACTGGGGGGGAATTGTGTAACAGAGCTAAACCTCCACTCACAAGGCAACGAAGGGACTTGCCAAGGGATGGGGATGTGCCTCACTAAGCAGGGAACCAGCCTGCATGAGAACAGCCCACCCAGGCATGCAGGAGAGGAGCAGGCACTGCAGAGGAGAGAGGCTGAGCACAGGGCTCCTATGAGTCAGGTGCAAAAGGCACCTGGACAGAGGTGGGAGCACAGACAGACTACAGAAGGAATATGGTCGTGTTGGCTGGGCATGGAAGGATGGAGGAAGGAAGACTCTCTGCTTTAAACCTGTTTATTCAGATACACAAAAGATAAAAGGGAAGTCTCTTGTTTCCACATGAACACTTGAAGAAACAGTACTATATGTTATCTTAAACTCAATAACCATCCAACAGCACGTGCTGAACTTCTGCAAGTCCTGTTCTGAATGCTTTCTAAAGCATTGCTCAGAAGCCTCCATTTCTAGCAAGGTAACTCACCATCCTCACCCACTACACTTAAATAACAAGGCAAATTGCTACAGCAAAAGAAGGTGTATCAGAATGCAGCAGCTATTTATGCACCCCTCCTATTGTTGGTACGACTCTGCCTCTGCAGGTGAACACGTCCTGGCTCCTCAAGGCAAAACACAAGGCCAAAAAGAAAAGAAACTGAGATGAACCACAACCTCTTAAAAATCACAGCCATGTTGATACTGAATCTTCTTCCAATATAAAAAGTTTGCCTTTAAAAGTCCCAGTCCAGAACAACTGCATCATAACAAGAGGTTATTTTCTCTAGACAATGCCACCAATTGCTTACAATTGAATTCCACCATCACAGCACTGTCTAATGGGCAGTTTCCTAATTGTCACTGTTTCCTGTATCACTTCACTAATCGATTCATTTGATTTTACTGCATTTCAATCTCTCCACACAGGAATCACGGAGTGGAAGGTGTTTCTAATGAGATCCTGCAAGGACCCTGAGTAATTGACCCTCAGCTATATAACATTTTTATCAACAAGCTAGAAGAAATTACAAAAACATTATTTGATAAAAATGTCAAATGACTGACAAAGATTAGGAGAATGGTAAATAATGAAGTGGAGAAGGTATTGATTCAAAGCAACCTGATAAGATCAACACAAGCAAACATTATGTGCTCTGCGGTACAGCTACCGACTGAGTCCTAAATCCTAATTAGGATAAACTGAATCCTAGGAACAAAGAACATACAGCACTTCTAAAGGTTGGAGAAGTCTATTTTGGGAAGCCAAGGGCTAAAAAAGCAGAAAAACCTGAAAATCATGACCAGGCATTACCACTGTAGCAAAGGGGTTAATGCATTCCATGACCGTGTTAGCAGAATAAAGCAAGAGAGGAACAGAAAGATCCTATCACACTGTTAATGTGAATCGGTACAACCACAACAGCAAGGCAGCACTGTTATCCCCGTGATGGGTCTTGCATGAAACAAGAATGATTAAAAGAATAATAAATACGCGTTAAGTGCAAAAAGTAAGGAACTCAATCTATTCAGTTTATCAGAGTAACGCAGAGAGCACACGTTGATCAGAGCTTATTAATACCTACACGGGACACTGAAGTTCAATAATTGAAGCCTCTTTATGAAATAAACAGAGCTATAACACGATCCAGTAGCTGGGAATTAAGCTAGGCGAGTTCTGACTTGAAATGAGATGCTGGCTGTTAATAGTGAGAGTAATTAACAACTGGAAATGATTTATCAGGAGTTAAGCCACATTCTTTAACATTGTAAATCTGTATTTGGCAAGTGGGTGTCTTCGAGAAATACACCCCAGCTCAGCTGGACTAACTCAGGGTAGCTTCAGGAGGTCAGAAGAGATCATTACACTGGTCCCTTCTGGCCTTTCAAACCCTTTACGAACTCTAGATCAATCCCCGTTCCTACACCTCTGGCCTTGAGTGTTTCCTTCAGGTCGTTAAGTTTAACATCCGCTCTCCTTTCATTTAGAATATGAAATTTAAAGCTATAGCTGCTGCCTTAATTTAATGGTAATTAAACCTGAGCCAGCCACAGTGTTTTCTGTAACAAACTCTCTATTGCATAGGAAGAGTTGGACAGAGGCTCCTGGAGCCACCACCTGAGCAGGCTGCTGGGAGGAGACAGTGACACCAGCACAACTGGCTCTCCCTCAAAGGACAGCCACAGCCTGAAATTAAAGGACTGTGTCATTAGAAACCATTTTTGGCATGCAGGACCACAAGAACAGGGTGTCAGCTGAGAAGCCAAGACACAGGAGGCGAGCGCAAAAGAGTTCACTGAGTCCTGACATCATAAGACAATTCTGTCACTGAGATAAGCTCCCCCCAGCCACGTCCCATGCTAATGCAGGACTTGCTCTTGTCTACATCCATTTTCCCCATCAGTGACACAATGTGGCCAACATTCCCCTTCCTGAAAGAGCTTTTTGCACTCCTCCTCCTCCTGTCCCTTGGCCCCAGGTCCGAGCCCACTCAAGCCTCACGCGTCACCACAGGGTCATTTTCTTGTGGCAAAATAAACCAGTTCCAACATTCAGCCCCCAGTTTCCAAAAGCAACTCTCACTGGTACTGTATGGAAAGACACAAGCTCTTACCTAAAATAAAGGTGATTTTTAAATGTTTTCACTGAAGGTTCATTCAGCTGGTCAACAAATTGTGCAATGTTGCAAATATTATTTACAGCCAGAGAGGGCAGGATGCAATATATCCTAGCTGAATAATGCACTCTAAGCAAGTACCCATTAGTGATGATGATTACGCACCAGAGCACCTCATTAAGCCTTTGACTCTCTGGTATCCCTCTAATCAAGACAATTGCACACCACTGCCATGCTTCTCAACTACAACACGACCTGCCATGCCTGAAAAGGGGCAACTTCTGAAACTGCAAAGGCTCTGCTGTTGACAGCGGAGTGAAAAATGGGAAAGGCTCCATAGGCTTATGTGGCTCGAAGAGAGAATATTTAAAACCAGGCTCCAATTACTGCAGCAGCCCTGAAAGGCTGATGTCTCCTCTGAAGGAGATGCAGGCACACAAAGCTCCATCCAGAATGCCAAAATGTAAGCCAAGTCTGTTCGTTCCAATTTGTATGCCTACAGACACTTCTTACTATATGTAATGAGAGCTATAAGCTTGCACTCAGGTCTTTAGAGAACCAGAAAGAGAAATGCCTTTAATCTTATATATGCCTTTCCTAAGCTTTTATCAAACAAACTAAAATAGCATTCTTTGACCTAGGCCAATAGAGATACAAGCTGGAAGTCTTTAAACCAAGGACTGAACTGGTTTTTGTACCACACGCAGACTGGCCCTGTTCTCTTTTCCTCCTACTGCCTGAGATACGTGTTGTAGAATTAGCTTTAAGTGTTAACCATGTTGTGTCCACCAAACAGCTATTTTGTACTTTTACACTTGCCATCACCACCATGTGCCACTTAAGACAACAATCCACATAAGCAAAATATTTTAAGATAGATAACCTCAGATGTAAAAAAATTACACTGCTGTCTTTGGATTTTGATCTGGACTTAAAATACAAATTGCATTTTATAAGAATCTGAGTGTGCTTAAATATAAAAAGAAATGCTTCTGCACCAATCTATTTGCAGTGTTATAAATCTACCAGCTGAAGTGAGAGGGAGGAACGGGCCCCAAACACACCACGTTCCTTGGTTTCACTCCTGTTATTAGCGGAGGCAATTTATTCACTGTTGTAAACACACACAGCTCTTGGAATCTGTAGCCTGAGTGAAAAGGACTTTGCTGAGTTGCTTGGGTGAATGGAGCTTTCCTTTTACTAAGCTATCAGCAGGGAAGTCAGCAATAAAAAACTTAATGTCTTATCTCAAGTGTAATACTTCACATCTTCTAAAATGAAATTAATTTTCCTGAGGCACTCATGGGAGTTTACCTGGGGATAAAGAAGAAAAGTTTTGCATTTATCCCTTAAACGTGCAGAATGCACAAGGCTTTAAGCTGAACAGGTTTTAGCTGCAGAAGTGAGAACCTCCTTTTGGCAAGGTTGTGTGGCTTCTCCAGTGAGTCAGCATCTCTCTTGCTGATCCTAAGAGAGATGTGGGGCCCATGAAGGATTTCTTCCTTGAGATGATGCTGATGGCACAGCAGGACTCTCTCAGAAGTTTCAGTAACATAATAAAAGTCTCTGTGCTCTGAAATAAAATTAGGAGACTAATGGGACCCTGGGTTTCTCAACAGACCAGAGCCTTGTTGGTTTATCGCACACACTTTAGTGATAGTCATATGTTTCATGGGGTGCAAAAGTGCCCTTTTTTTGTTTTTAATATCAGCTACAGAAAATCAATACATGTCATGAGTTCAATTAATCCCTGCAGCTGCTGTGCCAGAGTCAGAAGGAAATAAAGAAATTTTGCATCTCTGAGATTTGAGACTAAGCTACCCCACCATTGTCTAGAGGAGGATGGTCCTTGACAACCTTAGACTGTGGTTCCCATTAAAGCAGCTTTTCCTCTAGTTTGTGATTTTTAAGGGGAAAGAACTTGCAATTTCTAAAGGCAAGCCAGTGCTAGACTATGATCAGAGCTGACAGAGTCATGCAGTCATTTAACTGTGTTGGACAGCCCTTAAATATAAAGCCACTAGGATTTAAGTTTGGGTAATAGATCAAGGTCCTCGGAGCAGCCCCCTCTTAGCCTTGCTAAGTTACATGGAGGTTCATGTTAGAAGACTTGCCTACTACTGGTGCTTATTTTAAGTAATTAGAGGAACACCGACTACTTGAAAACCCATTTTTAGATTATTTTTCTTCCCAAGGTGCTGTCCTTTGTGACAGTGGATGCTCAGGAGGAGGCTGCAGAGCCCTTGTGGGCAACTTTCCAGGGGAGGTCCATTATTCAAAAGCCACTGAGCACACCTGCTCTGGGTATCACCAAGCACATCAGACTTCAAGTTTTCTGCACAAACAGCTACATACGTTGTTTGATTCCAGTTTAACTCCTTTCATTTGTATGACCAAAGTCTTCAAGATACCTCATTTATTATATAGTTCCTTCTCCAAATTCTGGCTCAGCTTTAACAACCAACTGCTCATCAGGGCCTGGGCACCTACAGCGCTGACCTGTGCGCACAGGGGACCCTACTGAGATGTGTGACACGCAGCCTACATCTGCTCCAGGAAAAAGGTTAATGTTTTATTTCTCCTCTTAAATAGCCAGTTTGGGTCCTGTAAAAGGGGCTATAAAGTTGGTCTTGACTAATTACTTTGTGGTAAAAGCAGTGACCTTAAGTAGATCACTGTCCTTTATTGCTGCCAGATTTTATACCAAGACAGTTCTCCTGGTGTAAAAAGATGCCTTTTCACATCACAGACAAAGTTAGAGCCTTTGCACTTCCAACTCTCATGTGGCATTTTTTGCCAGTGGCAAATCTGAGCTAAATTTGAAATGTTTATCGAGTGATTCACCTTTTGCACAGCCCAGAACAGCTGCCTTGTGACAATGTCACATCCAAAAAAGATGCTATTTCTACAGAAGCTCGCAGCACATTGTGACAACGTGAGTACAGGGGATGCACCGAGGAGCTGCAGCACCCAGAAGGAGAGTGCTGAGCCTCAGCTCCGTGCTCAGCACCCAGACAGGTGGTTTATAGCTCTCATGACAAAGGCAGCATCCTTTTGATAGACTTAAGCGTGAGGTTTTTGTAGCAACAGAAGATGATTCCACTCTGCTCCATCTGTCAAAAGTCAGGGGAAAAGGCCAATATTGTGTTCTCTGAACTTCTGCTACAGTACAAGCCTGCTTTGCTGTCCCACATGGCCACACACCACAGTGCTGCAGGCACTCGTGTGCCTGCTGAAGGAGGACCAGGAGCATTTTCCCATGTTGGAGTGTGGATCAGTTTGTATTTTTCAACATGACGATTGTGGCTGCCAAACCTGATAATGAAAAATTGAAAGTCAAATAACCCCTATTAGTCTGTCAAAGGTTGATGGAGCTGGTATTCTACTTTCCCATTGTGAACAACTACCATTGTTGAGAGCTGACAGGCAAATCTCTGCAGAAATATGGACTCTTTGTGAGAGCTATTTATAGTAACATATGACAATGCAGTGCTATAATATGCATGCTAAAGCATTGCCTGGGATATGCAAGAGCCCCCTGGTACAATTTCTGGATTGTAAAGCAAAATTCCATTAAGATAAGAACATTTGAGAGGCCTAAACAGATAAGAGCTGGAGAAGTGAGAAGGGATGATTTGGGGTTTGTTATGGCATGGCACGAACAGCCTAAGTTATCTACCACAGCCTTTTAGGGATGAGGAGAGAACACATTTATCAACAGCACAAGAGCAGAAGATGTCAGGTTTGTGTTTATTTTGCTCTGCTTTATTTTTTAGCGTTGTTTTTGTTTGGTTGGTTGTTTTTTTGTTTGTTTGTTTTGTTTGTTTTTTTCTTTGTTTCATTTTGTGACCAGTTAAAAAGCCAAGCAGGTCTGTGCCTGGATCCCAGAAGCAGAGGAAAGTGCTGTGCATGATGATAGGAAATAGGGAAGAACAGCAGGATGGATGGCTGATGGAGGGAGTCAGAGGCACTCTAACAAATACTATTAGCTGGGACCAGGTACCCAGTATGCTCAGAGTAAGCAGAAGCAGGACCAGGCTTCTCAGCAGTGTCAACAAAGTCAGGACAAAGCCCAGAGACGAGGACCCAGTGAATGATTTCAGCAATTTCTGGAGGACTGGATGATGCTCCGGGAAGAAGCGAACGTGGAGTGCAGTGCTCAGATAAAAGAGCCGACGCGGCTGAGCATACACTGGTATGATTAAGCCTCGTGCAGATGGCCTTCCCCGCCTCCTCGGATGCCAAAATTAATTTCAGAGAGGCAGAGTGGAATCCTCAGTGCCACCTGGTCCCCTCCACAGCACACCTTTCTCTGTGGGCAGCTGGTTCTCTGCAAGCCCAAAGAGCAGCTGTTGCTTCTCTTACCAGATGTTTTCTGATGCACGTGGCTTTGAAAAGAGGGGGGAATGAAGGGGAAGGGGAATAGGGGAAAAGGGAAAAAGAAAAAAAGGAAGGGGGAAAGGGGAGAAAGAGGAAAAAGAGGGGAAAGGGAAGAGATTAAAAAAAGAAAGAAAAGGATAAAGAAAGGAAAAATGGTACCAGGGTGGTATTTTCTGTGACAGGGTTTGCTGCCTGCGTTTGGAACTCGGGCAGTATTGATACCCTCTTCTATGTCATGTCTGCACTAGTCCACAGCCTAAAAAGGCAGAGCAAGTCGGCACTTGTGGCACTCAGGAAAACAGATTTCTGAATTTTCACTTACTCCCCATTTTTAACGCTGAAACAATTCTGTGCTTCATACTGTCAGGAGCTGGTAAACAGAAGCATTTTGATTTAATGGCAGAAGGTGTCAACATAATGCTGCATGCTTTGTAGATTGTACACTCTGAAGGTTGGGGTTTGGTGCTACTGAGGAGGCTCTGTGGGATTCTGCCCACTGCCCTGGGTGCTGTCTTACAGCCTTCATGCTTCTGAACCCTACGGCATATCACTTAGAACAGTAAAGGCCAGAGTTAACAGGACAAGAGCTCTTTGAAGATGGACTTAGTAGATAGTAACTGTAGGCAGCAGCGATGCAGCCAGGTTCCCCCTTCCCCTAACGCAGGCATCAATTTTGCAAAGCTTCTGCAGTTTGCATTCTCTTACCTGATAGAAAACTTCTGAGTGCACAGATAACATTCACTTACAGGCACCCTGCAGTTATCTAGTCTGCTAGATACTATTATTGTATAGAGATAAGATATGAACATACACACATAGGAAGGAAAGAAGCTAAGACTGATAAAACTGCACAAGCACAAACAGCAGCTTAAGACACCAACCTCTCTGGCTCTCGTTACCCACTCTTTTGACTAAAAAACCCCACACAACTCAGGAAATCTATAAAATCCTTGAACAGTTATAGCAAGGTCACCAAATTCCATCCAAGCCACCAGTACCTAGTCCACACAAGCTCCCTTTTGCTCCAATCTTACCAGTTATGTTTTCCTCCTTTTCTTTCCTAATTTTCTGGTTATCAAAAGAGTAGTATTTATAGGAGGCAATCTGCACTGCACGTGGGTTTACATTAATGGCATAGGGGCCTTCATCATAGGCACTTGGTTAAGAAAATGGAAGGTGAATATTAATGTCTCAAACTACATATGAGTCTTAAAGAAGCTTCTTTTGAGAGGAAGAAAGAAAGAAAAATGTGCATTTAAATGACAACTGTCAGTTATATTTGCTCTAAAAAACACCTTGTCTTTTCTAATAAACATTTTTGTTTTCAAAATGGTGTTTACAAATGGGGTTTTAGCTTGGTGCTGGCCCCCCTCTAGTCACACAGGGTGTCATCTCTGATTTCAAGCCAAGGAGAGTTGGCCAGCAAAAGCTACTTTAAAAACACGCTCATTAAATATTTTCTACTGGTGTTTTGCTGTTGTTCTCACAAAACATGAGAGCTGCTCCAAATAGGAGCCTCTCACAGATGCTGCCATGCTGAATACCAAACCCTCCCTTCCATTTCAACCTTTCTGGTACAATAAATACAGATAAATATTTTAAACAGTCAAAAGATTTGCTGTAATAACGCTAAAATGCTTCAGCTTGAGACAATGAAAGACAGCTTAGCATCATAAAACAAGAGCACTCACATATGTGCTATGAACACAGAACAAGGGTTAATGTTTAAGTGTCATCTGAAGCATTAAAATACATCTGAACAAAACAGCAACAGGAAAATATTTTACAGTATCAAACCACAACAACAAAATCACAATTATTTGCCATGACTTCCTATTTGGAAAGTTTTCAGACTTTTGAGGCTCACCAATTCCTTCAGAATTCTTTAACTGAAGCATTTCCAATGACCCTCTCGGTGCTGGCGCTCGGTAAGGATTGCTCTTGAGAAGCTGATGCAAACCTCTCCCATTGTTTTCTTTACTTCTCTGTTTGTTTCCTCATAACAGATTTTATATAAAAGTAAAATTTCAGAATTATCTGCTATTAACTAGAAGTTACCAGCTGATTTCCAAAGGCTTTGTATCAGGCCCTTAGGTTTGCTCACGACCGTGGTAGTGCTACAGGAAACCTCCACGCTGTAAAACTCTCTTTCCCATCTGCAATTCCCCCTAAATTCCCTTGTTTCAGTTAACTTTCTGCATCGTCTTACTTTCCTGTATAGTTGCTTTGTGACCCTCCCCTCTGGACTATCAAGCTGGTTACAGGTTCAGGAATTACCTTACATCTGTTTTATTTAAAACAACAACAAAACAGAAAAATACTTTGTGCATCAGATCTGCAGCATCCAACCTATTTGACAATAACCATCTCCAACATTTAAAGGAAACAACTTATATATGATTTAAAACCATTAAAATCTTACATAGTATGATTTCAGGGATAGTTAGCCTTAAAGCAAGGATTTCAGTTCTAATCCTGGATAATTAGCGGATTCAGACGTGTATTTATGTGGACAATGGTGCTCTACTAGGCACAAAGACACTAAAATAATGACAAGTGAATTAAAGAACCTGCGTTACCAACACGTGGAGATGGCAGCTGATGCCTGTGTTGTCACAGAGGATGGGTTTGCTATTATTTGGGCCCCCAAAACCCTTTATGAAGCCTTTACACTGCTGACTGATTCAGAAGGTAGAATTATGTTTGATTATGGGTATTCAAAATATTTTGCTCCATCCTGCAGTGCATTTCTCAGGAGAAAGGAAAGAAAGGGTGGGAAGGTGGGAGCTGAACTTGCTGAGACATCATTCTTTACAGCTATGGCAAAGGCAGATGATTTAAAAAACCCCAAATTAATAATAATCACCTATCAGACAATATTGGTTGACCGCATGTAGCCTTCCTACTCTGTAACCATGTCAGCCTCACACACTCAAGCCTGGTCCATGGCATCCCTGGGGTCACAGGAAAGATCCCCTTCTCCATCATGAATCTTGCCATCACCACCCTTGTGTCCTCCTGGCCATCCCAAGTGGCGTGTCCTCCTCATACTCTGTGGAGTAGCCTCGAGGCTGCTCTCCATAGGCACGGGGGAGGCCCCTCAAACCACCAACCTCTCTGGGAAGCGGAGCTGGGATGTATGGACATCAGACATTGCTCCAAAGGAGAATGTCAAAAAAATGTCAACACTTGGCTCTAAAACTGCTTCTCGAGGGCTTTAGAAGATATGAGTGCAGTAGATTTGGGTTGATTCAGGTGCTAGCCTGTCATAAGGAAGAGAGCACACTCACATGTCTCTTTGTGGAATAAAAATTACTGATTTAGTTTCTTAAGTACATTAATTAGGAGAGTTTTGACTTTAAATCAATAGAAAAGCTGAGAAAGTTAAATACAGAACACAACAGATTACATAGAAAATGATCCTTGAGAAGTTTTGCACTTTTGCAATACTGGAAGAATTTATCTTCTCCAAGACTGGAGATCTTAGCTCATTAAATGTCAATATTTGGGGCTATTACTCCAGTTTTTACTGTGGTACTGAGCCCATACATTTGAGATGGGTGTATGGGAATAGCTGCCTGGGGGGGGTAGCAATAAAAAAAATATACAGCAAGGCAGTGGATCTTCAGTAAGGAGTAAAGTTGTTGTTCTTTACACAAATCTCAGGAGATTAAGCAATGGAAAAGTGTGTCAGACAGCAGGATTTCACGGTCCAGAAATTTAAAAATAAGATAAAACTCAAAATCGAATTACCACTCCTGCCAATAAGCTATTACTGTGCAGTTATTAAATACACAGACATTCACATAACCACGCTGCACTGTAAATCACACTTGCAGACAGTTCATTTAATGAACAGTGTTTGAGTAGACAATCTGCTTTAGATTATATTAAATATATAACTCCACTTGCTCCAAAGTCCATTCACACTTAAACTTTGTTGCAATCCTCTCTTAAAAAAAAGGGGTGAGAAAAAGGGAGGAGGAGAAGAAATCATTGCCAAGTGGCAATTTTCAGTTTTAAAAAGCAGGAAGTGGGAACCAAAAGCTTAATTTACTAATTTACCTTTAAAGAATTAATGCTGTAAAGCTGGATGATAGCCCAGAAGAAAACACATAGGGTTTCGCCTGAAGTTTTTAGTAATTAAAATATTACACCATTTATTTAATTTACTTGTGTTAGAGTAAATGTTTTTGCCTTGAAATGCTCTTTGAGGATGTAAACACTACATATAGCCTCCTTCTAGCTGCTGCTATGCTATAGCAGCTCCCAGTGCCCTGTAGTTAGCAGTTAGCTGGGTCCTACCTTCAACACTGAGCATCCTTCTGGTCCTAAAGACAAATCCAGCACCTCCCTGGGATGTGTTTCCCTCCCCGGGATGTGTTTCCCTCCCCACGTGGCAGTCCAAGGCTCAACACTGCCTCTCACCATGTGCTCAGCAGCAATCACCGATGAAGCCTGACCCAGATACGTTTCAATCCCGACTCCCTGTTCTACAGGGGAGCTTAGCTGCTTTCTCCCAGGGGCGACTTGTCGCTGTGCCCAACCCTTGGTGGCTGCAGGTGGGTGCAGCCCTTGCCACAACAAGAGGAGAATACAAGAAAACTGACTTGTCCAGTAACTGAGCTGTGCTAGTTTTACTGGCACATTTTAACTGTGTTGGAGGCGATGGAAACAGAGATATCACGAATACTGGAGCTGCAAGGTGTGTTTTAGTAATAGAGGAGATTTTAAAGGGAATATACAATCTCATGCCGCAGGCATTTAGCCAGACTCCATTAAGATTTAGGTGCAGATTCTGCTGGAGAAAAAGATGGTGCCTTATCAGGGATCTGCTGCCTAAGGGCTTTCCTGCATTCTCCTTGGAAGCATCTGGTGGCCCCGTGGCCTCATTCACAACAGCAATTCTTAAATCCCAGCGTTACAGAGCAACCCGACGCTCCCGCGCAGTAAGGCCATCCTGAGTGAGGAGTGTGATGGCCAGGCCCTGCTCCTGCTAGGAACGGAAAGTCACGAGCCCCTGTGGGTACGAAGCAGATGTGTGGACAGTCCCCATACAGTCCCAGAAGCTATCAAGGACACTGCTTCTGGGCCTGATAAATCAAGTTAAAGAGCATCTCCGAATGCTCAGCCAGATGGATCACTTGAATGGCTAAACACTCTAATACATCTTTTTGAGAAAAGATATTGGCTTGTGCAATGAAACAGATAATTGACTATTCCATGAAAACTGTTAGGGCTTTACCTCTGGGATTGGCAGGAACCCATCTCTCTTACTACAGAAGTAAGCCTGCAAGTCTTTGGGTTTGATTTCATTCTCCCTCCTTTCCAGGAGGAAGGTTCAGAACAGAAGCCAAGCCCAGACTCGTCGCATCAATCCACCCGCCGACGCGCTGCGATAATCTGCAATTGAGTTGTGTGCAGCAGCCTCATCAATCAATGCAAATAGCATAAGCTTCTCAAATAGCCCAGGATGCAAGATAACCTGTCCTTAGCCCAGGTGGGTCAAATAGAAAGGAGCTCTTCAAACCCTCCCTGGTCCCATCAATACCATGAGCCCAGTATTTACTCTCTGCTCTGCTGCTGCGCCGATGAACACGGCGATACTGAGGAAATAACTGATTTTTTTTCCTGGGCTGTGGTAAAGGTGGATGAGAGGACGGAATGCCATCCCCACTCTCTTTGCTCTTCCAAACATGACAACAGCTCCACAATTTATGAAACTGTGAATAATATCTTTTTTTCATAAATATGAAAAATGAATGAAATCCACGTTATGGAGCTGTCATTCCAGGGCAGAGTTCCACCAAACGCATGGGCACCTTAGAGCTTTACTTTTGTGGCTTCTCAGGACATGAGCTCCTTGATGGAATTACGGTTCTGTCATTCAAGTTGCTTGTTATTTGTTCTGTATGTAAATAAAGGGAACACATTTAAAGGGCTGCACTAATGTATTCAAATATTTGTAGATAATCCACCGTAAATCTCAAGACTAGAGGATTTTGCATAAATGCTTGAATCTGTAACAGCTAGGAGGGAATTCCAACTCCCTGACCGAGTAAATTACACAAAAAATAGCAGGATGATTAGACCAAGCACATTAATATTCCCAATAAGTTGTGTCTGTCAGCACATAGACTGAATTCAAGGATTGCATCCTTCTTAGCATTTAGTATTTGTATGGCAGGCCCACCACAATCAGGGTATAATAATAACAGCAATACACATAATTTCATTTTCATACAGCACTCCAAAGCATAAGGGATTGGGCTGCTTATTGTACTTACTCATAGCAAATCCGCTGAGAATTTCTGCTGTCCAAATATTTCTGCTCTCTACATTCTGTTAAGTTAGAGGGAGGTTCTGACAGCCCTGAGTCATTTGGATCTTCCACAAATTGCTTGTACATTTGTCTACCAGGAAGGGAACCATCTCCATCAGTAAAGGTGTTAATAATATATACACATATTAACTGAACTTATTTTCATTTCTTGCCCTGGAGTCATCATTAGTGAAGATTAAACATGCATAAATCAGTCTCTCTTAAATTAGTGAACATCATCAAATGTCACCTTGTTGAAACGAAAAGATCTTTATTTATTTATTTTTCAGAAATTGGATGATGTTGAAAGACAAAAAAATTGTTCCACCATTTTTTTAGCCAGGCCACTGGGCTGTATCTAGTCACTGGTCCCTAAGTCTCTCATTATTTGTAAACCAGGTCTGGAATTACTGACTTTTGCCCTCATGTCTTATACACCTTAATTTTACTAAATAAATCCTGTGTGGCTTCAAAATCTTATGTGGGGAGGACCAAATTATATCTTCATCTACATATATAATCTGCTATGTCACACACGTACAACAGAGAGAGGAGATTAGCTGTCAATATTGCAAATAAAAGCTAAGCAAGAGCGAATGGTTTAACGCCAGAGGATCATACTTCAGCACTGCCAGCTCCTGCTACTTTATCATGAGTCTCTTGGAGTTTATTTAAAAGTCCTGCTCCTGAAATAAGGTGATTACACAAGAATCTCACTGTCATTAACCAGGAGTAATTTCCCAGCCTTTTAGTTGCAAAAAAAAAAAGCTTAAAGATGTTAGCCAAGTACACCTTCCAGGCTCAGAAATGAAAACATTCAGCATTTATTAATCTCAGTCATTTTTGAGGGCCTGCTCACATAATTAAATATTTGGGGTTGGCCACACTTGAGATACTAAGTGTCCCAAATACCAGGAGGCTCTTTGTCCTTTCAAGAAGGGGAATGCTGATGCTGTTTATTCGTAGCTGCTAAGTTTAGCACAGCTCCAGGCACGAAGTATTAAAAACATACTTATGTTGATTTGCATTTCTGCTAATTATTTGCACAGAGCTGTCATCTCCAACGCTGCCAGACAGAATTAACTCCCCTAAAGGGCGCTGGACAGACAGGCATCTGAGACCAGGCAAGCAAAATTGTTCTATGCACCCTTCCTTGGGAAAAGAAAAAAAAAAAAAGAAAAGGGGGGGGAATTCAACATTATTCTGGGTTACAGTTGCCTAAATGAGTTATGCAGACTTTGGGGTTATCTAGCGATAGAAGCAGATGCATCCATTCTCTGTACTGCATCTGCAGCATCTTGCTTCATATTTTCTACATTTTCCTGCTGATCCAGCTATTTTCTACAAACAGATAATTAATTGGGGTTAGGTTCTGAAAGCCCTTTAGTTGCCTGACAGCTCAGACTTCAGCACAAGGTAGGCACAAAAATGCTTCTGCGAGATCCATGTTTAAGGGAACAGGAAAGACATTTCCCCTTCTGCAGCCACCTGGGCACCCTCTAACTCCCACTTTTCTCAGCTGAGGACCTACGGTCCAATAGCACCCTTCCCCTGGCACCCACCTTTCCCTTTAGATCTTGCCAACCTTGGCTGGTCTCTTCACTGGAGCTGCCTGGACCCACCAGAAAACAACCAGTGGCACTAATAGAGTTGCCCTGTTCCCTACTAGCAGTTGGATGGTGACAGAGCAAGCACAAGAAGACCTAGAACAGTTTTGGCTAAGGTAGCCCTGGTTCAAGCAGCATCTGAGCCTGGGCCTGCCGTTGTCTCAACACTGTAATTTGGGGCTGTCCATGTAATGGAGATAGGCTTTGAAATTCTCAGTTCCCTCTCTTTACAACGATGATAAAATTCAGCATGTTAAGTGCTGTGCTGACACGGGGCATTAATCTTTACACCCTCCATGCTTTCCAAGTGTTGATGCAGAATGACAGAAATATTGCAAAAATCACCAAGAGCAAAACCAAACTGCTATCTTTAAAAGAATGCTTTAAAAGTTAATTTTAAATATTTTTATAAAGTTTGAGAGAAGTACCCCAGGATAGACTACCGAATCACCTCAAAATTGGAGCTAAAAGCAGGTTTGGTTTTGATGAGATTAATCCTCTTTCCCAGTTGGCACTGCTAAAAAACATTTGCTGTAGACCTAGGAAATACTGTTCCCATTAACAGCTTGACAGTATCCTGTGAACATGTGCACACAAGCAGATTTTTTTTGTGTACTATTACCCTTGAACGTCAGTTCAGAGAACACGCCGCCTACATACCGAGTCTTGGATAAATAAACACAGGGGTATAATGCAGAATATAAATAATGAGAGAAGTTTAGTTCATATTGTTTCCCATTCTATACTGGGATCTCAGGGCTGTAGTAAGGCAGCCTTCTCGTAGTCTCACCTACCACAGCTCTTCTATCCATAGAAATGATTAAAAATTAACGAGGCGTGGAAGACAGATTGACTTTATCGGGTACTGCTAGATCAGATTAACATTCCACTGGCCCATGGGAGTTCGAAGTTCAGGTTTTTGCATGACTGAAAGTTTAATTTTTAATCTTTCTTTAATAGTAAAGGTCTAGATAAGTACCTGACATAAGTCCTGCCCCAACATGAAAGAGCCTCAGACCGTAACATTCAAAAGCACTGATGATGGGCATCTGATGTTTGCTTCTCCCAAAGATGCAGGGTCTCTTTCCTGCTGAACCTGAGGTACTCCTCGAATTAATAACATCTCCATTGCTCTTGTTCTGACCCAATGTATCATCCTGCTCCGAAAGATAAATGCAGTGGGGAAAGAAAGGGAAGGAGGCCTCAGCAGACTGCTGCAACTCTTCTGTTCCTGATGGCCAACACCAGCTCTAAGGACCAGCTCTCAAAGCACCTTTACCTTACCCCAGCTCAAAGCTTTAGTGCACCAGTGACCATAAAGTCAGCGAGCATTTGTGATCTGCACACGCTTTTACCAACACTGTTCTGTTTGACACCTCACTTCAGAAAGACCATCCCAGCCATCAGAAGACACACACTCTTAAAAACTTAGGATGTTCCACATTTCTGCCATCGTTTTACTGTCTGTATTAAAGCTGTTAGCAGAATTACTTTGCTTAACATCAGTAAATACTTAACAACAAACATTTTACACATGACAAATCCTTTGCCGCTGGCTTTTTCAGACGTTCGCGTTTTATCTCACGCAACAGAGCTTAGGGGAGACTTTCACATCAGCTCCTACAAAGGTTAGAGAAGAAATGAGGGACATTGTCTTCCACTCAGCCTCACTAGCTTCAAAACCAAACTGATTGCTCTTGGATGTAGATGGGGGGCGTTCAGTACCTTCACATATGGAGAGCATATTCTGCATGTTGAACGTGCCTGGGAGGTAATATTTCAGCTGGATCTGTTGTCAGTCACATCTGGTATTTTGAATAATCGGTTAAGTGAACTGTAAACTGAATTAAGCCAAGCCAGTGTCATAAACCTAAAGTGCATTTCCAAAGGTTCTCTCATATGAAAAGGGGGTTGGCTTTGAAGCCTTTAACATCCTGGCTCTAAGACCCTTAATTGGGAACAAATCAACAGCCTATGTGGTTGTACCCATGGAGTAGACCCCTAGAGTGGATTAAAATAAATACTTGCGAGAAAAGGAAGTGACAACACAGAAAGATTTTTCCTTCATAGAAACCTGCCACAAATGAAGGGCTTATGATCATGAAAACAGGAGCTAAGAGAATAAACTAGAAATAACTGGGGAAATGCTATCCTGGTGGTGAGTCCTTTGCCTGCCCTGGGTCTGACAGATTGGCCCTGAAAGAGCAGGAGACTTTGGTCGTCCCGCAGCCTGCCAGCAGCCCTCACAAGCTGTGGTGGCACAGACGAGGCTGTTTTAGCCACCTGACACCAGGATGAGTGAGTCTGGTGTCCTAAGCAGATGCTATCCAGAAGGCTTGGGATGTACCCCAACATTTTCTCCCATCTCCTGGAGCTACTCGCTGAATCACTCCAGTATCAACCAAAAGAATGATCCCACTGTCAAGTAACCTAAAGCAGCAGCTAATTTGTAAGCTTGTCCTTGGGGATGCTCTGCACAGCCATGTAAATGCAACGACTGTAGTGATTTCAGCCAGAGGACTGCCTTTTCATACACCTCTAACATCACTGAGCACCACGCTTTACCAATAAAGGGCTAATGAACCAAAACAGTTGTTCATATGTTTTCTTACTCCTTCTCTGAAATGTCACAATAAATCTATATTGCTGGGTAACAGCAAGCAGATGGATATCGTAGCTTGTAATTTGGCAAAGGTATTCTCAATCAAGTCAAAGATTAATTCTCCCCAATGATAACCAGCTTTCTCATTTGTTAGAAGCCCATTATCATTTTCTAAAAGGTTTTTTCTCAGGACAAGGGTAAAACCAGCTTGCTTTGTCCTACTGCTTTACCCATTAGAGCAAGAACGAGGGATGGATTTCTGGAGACAAGGCGGAACCACGGAAAATGACATCTCCAAATAAGCATATAAACACTAGCAAAAATCTCCTAGAAACACCCTTTGATGGAGAACCTGGCTTCATGGAAGGTATCTCCTGTTGTTTCGTGAGCAGCCTAGGAAATATTTTTTGCCAGCTTTGTTAGGATTATTATTTCCTCAATGGGACTAGAAAACAAAACAAAACAAAAGATCAAAACCAAAGAAAAATCGCTTTCCTGAAATACAGGAATGCAATAGCAAAAGGAATGCATTCTTTTTGCTAAAGCCACGAAACTAAACAACAGAATAGAAAAACAACATGGGGCAGTTGCAGGTGCTAAAGGTGGGTACATACTAACACGTCACACCCAACTGCCAGCAGCAGGACAATGGGGACACCTCCTCCTTCCTCCTGCTATAGAAATGATAACTGCTGGCAGAGGAAGAACCTACATTGCTGGTCCCAACAAGGGTCAGCAGTGTTTGTCCAAACTATATACAACATACCCTAATTTAGCATTTTTTAGTGTCACAACTGTTTTCTAGCTGAAAAGGCAGTTTTGAATCAAATTTACTAATAAATACCTTTCGAGGAAAACAAATTCAGAAGATATCTTCAAAATAGCATACAACTTAAGCTAAGCCTGCCAATATTTATTGAGGTTGGGGCTGCTTTTAAAACCTTGAAGTGATACAAAGCACAATGTGGAGGGCTTTAAATATCCTTGCTTTTCTTGCAACCCTTAGCACCTCCAATGGGGCATCTCAGGACATCCCTAGACACTCACTGAAGTCCATGGAAATCTCTCCACTGACCCTTGTGAGTGCTGGGCAGGATCAGTACAGGTAATTGACAAGTTTTCACTCTCTGCACACTGAAGAACAATATATTAATAGAAAATTAATAGCTCTGCTAGTTATTGATTAACAGAAATGCTACAGTGCTCTTACGATTTCAAATTGTTCCTGATTAATGGAAGAGGCAATGAAATTTAAACAGCGATCTCACCGTGTCGGAAGCATCACTGGCAGAGCACAGGCAGCAGGGCATGGGCAGGTAGGTGACTACAGCATTGACTACACTGTGCTACATCCTGCCCTGGAAACGTGGATTAGCCAAGCCTGGCTAAATAGGGGACCTGAACTGGAAAATCTGTTTCTGTATTAACCCTGAGGTTAAGACACTTCAGGATTCTGCCCCAACAGAAAATTGTATTTCTTTAATCTGCTGGGCAAATGTTTCATTCCCTTTTCCGCCTGTTAGTACAGGAGCTCAGGTATCTGGTGTGAGCCATCTCAAAACCCATCGTTACACTGTAGTTGCTCCCAGCCATCCCCACTTTTTCTTCTCCTCTCTGCTCCAGTGCATCAAGATTAAGGAATAACGAATAACCAGTAAGACGACGTCTCCACCAGAGAAATTCAATGTTCCAGCCCAAACACGAGAGCTAAAAAAGATTTCAATACAGTTTTGTGTCACCCACTCCAGCTTTGCGCATCTGAGCCGTGCATCAGCCATCCTCTTCTAAAGCAGTGCAGCTGCAATGTCCTCAGGTAGCAAGCCCTGCAAGCCTCCCCACAGCCCCTGGGAACAGACTCTTCCAGTCTGGGAAGAGTCACAAACCAACACTAAAGCTGCAGAAGCAAAACTCCTGAAGCCATTCAAGTGCTTGCCTGGCAATGGCATCCCTCAAAATAGCACAGATTGAATCAGCAACTTCCTCCCAAAGAGCACCTCCGTGCAGAGAAGACAACCAGGGCACCTTCCAATGCTGACATTTGATGCTCCATAGAATAGAGAAACCCCTAAAATTATCTCTCTTAAAAGGGAGAATTGGATTTCCAAACCAAGTGCTGTCTTGCACTAGAAAACTTTGGAAGGAGGGACTGCGTTTCCAGTTCCACCACTGACTTGCTTTGGGTGTGAGCATGGTCTTTGCTCACTGACTGACAAGTAACACAAATCTACCCTGCAGTGAGGTGAAGAGATTGAAAAAAAATTTGGGAATCTCCAAGGTAAAACTATTATAATACAAAATCACATTGCTATGCAATACTCATTCTTCTGACTACTTAGGCCGAATGCAGGCTACAATTATCTTCTATTATAGAGCAAACACCAATAAAATAATAAATACCCCAAAATAAAATACCCCAAACCAACACACCAGCCTCTACTACACGTAGAATCAAACCAGGTTTTATTGACTTGAGGGCAGTACTTCACCATGCATATCAAAATCAGCTATGCATTTACACTTAAAAAAAATCATAAGCCTACACTATATGATAGTTGGTGATACTGAATTAATAATTTTAGCAAATCAGAAGGAAGTTAATGTAATCCTCAATTTGCTTTACATCTTCAAAGTCACCTACGGCATTTTACAAGGTAGGTAATATTATCACAGCTGGACACCTAGGTAATCTTTTGAGCTCTTTTTCCTTTTCAAAATGAATGTTACAGATCTACTACGATACTGCTAAAATAGCTGTTAATTTACTTCAAAAGATGAAAGAAAACAGGTGAATTAACAGAGCCTTGAACTCCATCAGACTGAACAGAAATGCCAGCAGGGCACAATACAAACGCGAGATCCAAGGCTGCAGATGGACCACCAATGATAACCTCCTGCCACACTTCCCCATTTCAAGGGAGGTTTGGATTCAACTTCCTCCATCCTGGCTTTTCCTTTGTCCTTTGATCCAAAGCTGTGTGATTTACAGAAGATGGCAGATGCTCCACAAGAGCAAACTCACTATTTGAAAATGTTAGGTTGGCTCTTTGAGGCCGAAACTGAAAAGAGAGCTAACAAGGACCCCAACACCGAGCTATATTCCTCTTTTCAGTCTGTTTTTCACGCTCTGGAAACCACTCAAAAAAAGATTAATGGACTCAAAACACTGAGACTAGGAGAGATTCTGCTTTAATTAGCATCCAGTTCAAAACAACGATTTTAGCCCTTCTTCTTTGGGGTGCAACTCCTCTTGAGTTTAACCAGTATCTCACCTCCTGGAGAAAGCACAACTCTGTCCATCAAGTAAGCCCCATTTCAAAGCTCGAGAGATGTACAGATCTTAGATTTGTCATCAGCTGGACTTCTTTCTTACTCAAAAGCATCCTACAAACATGAAGTGCCTGAGCAGCACCCACTGTACCTGCTCCCAGCTCAATGGTGCTGCAGCAGGACCACACACAGGGGTACCTCCCACCACCTGCATCATCTCAAGCTCCCTATGACACCAGTGGTGCTTTCTTATGGGCACCAGGGTAAAACATACTCATTTACTCCCTAGGAAAATAGTATTAAAATAAATCTTGAGGGATGTGGTGATCTTATTTCCCCCTACGTTGCCTTCCAGCACCATTCAGGACATCTCAAAGACAATGGGCATAAAACTTGCTGTACAGAGACTTACTCTTCGCTTCTCATCAGCAGTGCAAGGAGCAAGCCCTAACGTCAGTGTGTAAGGATGTAGTATATAGGAAATCACTTGCAAGTTCATGGTATTACTCTATAGAGCTTTTTACTGGACAACAGAGCAGAGCGCAGAGGAAGGAATGAAGACAAGGGAAGATAATTGAAAGTACCAGTGCATTAGTTATGTTGCATATATCTAATGTAATTAGTATTAATAAGCTGTCAGTCAGAAGATGTAGCTGTTAAAAGGCAGTTTCAATAGGGAAGAATGATAATTGAACTCCTCCATGTATTTGTCTGTATTTATTTATTCTGCTGCTTTTTTCAGTTCATTGCCACGGATGCACATTTAGCAAGAGTGAAACTGAAGAAGTAAACTGAGGTTTTTGGCTATTAAGTAGAAAAAAAAATATACAGACCCCCTTGCTCTGGGGAGTGCCAATCACAGTAGGATAGCTGAGGGAAGTCAATGGTTCTGTTCTACACTCAGTTCTCACTGAACTGCAATGTTTTCAAGCAATCATTTTAAATGAACTGTGGTTTACTGTATATACCCTCCTTCCTGTGGTACCTGGCATGGTACTGCTGCTACTCAATTCTCTGCTAGACACTCCAGCTGCTCTGCATGGTCCCATCTTGTGGTTTAACACTGCAGTTCCTAAAGCTGGTCAAATGATGTGCAGTGAGTAATGTATTCAATTATTTATCTTTTTTTTTATTTTTCAATTGTCTGCAAGCAGCTTAGAGTACTCCCCAAAGCATCTGTAATGAGAAATTAACCACTAAATATTTTATACAAATAATTATTAGCCTGTATCTTGATCACAAGCAATTTGCTGTAGATTCAAGTGGGACAAGAGGATTTGAATGGGTTTTGTACTTCTGACTCTAAATTGGCCACATCTTGCTTGCTTCCTCTGCTTCCAAAACAGCCCTTGTGCTGACAGTTGGGGTATTTGAGGCTCCAGCATTCAGATGGCCAAGCTTAAAGTTACATTAGCTGTGGTTGCTTTCAAATATCCCCAGTACATCATCTATGTTCTGAGTATCTCCTATGTCTCAGAGCTACATACAAACACCACATCCCTATTTTAGAGTGGAACAGCAACAACAGAGACAAACATGACTTTGTCTGCATGAAGGAGGTCTTGACCCATGGAGAAATCCTGATTTTTATACCAAACATCAAGGAATCTTTCCTCTTCACCTTGACAAGGAGCCCAGCCCACGTGCATCACCCACCACATAGTCCCCGAGGTGCCCCTTCAATACAGTCCTCTGCCTCCCACTGCTCCTCTCATGCAGAGCACCAGGAGTTAATATTAACACCAGCAACTTCTCATCATATAAGCAAAAAAATGCTGCTTTTTGAGTAATTTAAATTACCTGCTAAATTTCAGTAGCCTGTAATTCATAAAACCATGGCTAGTTATCCACAAAGGCTGGAAAATGCTAAAAGCACCACTCTGACTGCTGCAGCCAATGTTTACATTCTCAGTTTGTAAAATTCAGGATGAAGTAACTGGAGGTCTGCTTGGGATGTAATAGTTCCCATCACCTCATAAACATTTCTGAACCAATACCATTCCAGGCAAAAAATATGTGACTTTTTCTGACTGGGGCTGCTAAAGGCAAAAATAGACATTAGGAAGAAAAATGGGCACTGTGACAGTACCAGAGCCCCTGCTCCTGGGTCTGACACCCTGCCCTGTGCAGGGTCACATGGAAGCCAGCAAGGAGGGGCTGCAGAGATGCCAGACGTCTGGCCTGGCTGTATCAGGGCTCTCCAATGGCATGATGTGACTAATTTGGTTTATTACGGTTGGAACTTTGTTTGGAAAACCCTGATTGTTTTCTGAATGTAATTAATTGTCATCATTTGTTACAGTCACTGACAACAAGGTCCCAAGTTGCATTTGGCAGAACGTGAGGATGCAGAGAAGCTCACCCTCCATCAGCACCGTCCTGGGAGACATCTTAGACCCCATCAGGCAGGAAGTCACATGGTGGAAATGTGCTCCTGGAGCTATCTGGGACCTCCTTTGCCGTTTCCTTCCTTTCCTCCTCCTCCTGCCAAGCTCCAAAATAAAAAATATGCAATTCTGGTGCTTTTAAGGACGTAGAATGCTGAAGAGTAACAGATGTCCTTTCAAGTCCTGTCACTTTTTCAGGATGAAATGTTTGCAAAGAGCTTTGGACGAGGGACAGTTTGTGGTCATTAAATAGCTTGTCTCATAATTGCAAATAAGGACCACGTTGAGGCACAACTCCTCTGTACAGAGAACTTGCTTCTGAACTTCGTGCCAAAAGTTCTCATTTTTATAGCATCACAGAATACCAGGTTGGATGGGACCTCAAGGATCATTTGGTCCAACCTTTCTTGGGAAGAGCACAGTCTAGATAAGATGGCCCAGCATCCTGTCCAGAAGAATCTTAAAGCATCCTTTTCAAGACATGTGGCTGCTCCTCAGCCATGGGGAGACCACTTGCACACCCTCTTATGGAGCAAGAGACTCCCCAGAGACACATGGACAACTGCTGGGGCTCTTTCCTTCGAGGCACTGTTGATAGAGGAGCTGGTCCCACCACTGGAGACAGGATCTCAACCCATTTTCTGAGTTGTTTATTCATACAGAGACAAATTATTTTCTTCCAACCAGGTTTTCTTGTGTCAGTTATTCAACATGTTCCTATGGGTTTTTTTCCTCCCTTTCTTATTACCTTTTCTGATAGTAAAGACATTGCAGATGGGCATCAAACTGTGCAAAATGTAAATTATGATTGGGTAGAGTCAAAATGTAAAAAAAATAAGTTATTTGGATGCTTTTTTTTTTTTCCTAAGGACCACAGCACATATGGCACGCTAAAAAAATGTCTCATGTTCATTAAGGCTAAATGAGACAGGTTAGAAAATCATGGGCACCAAATGGAAAACTCGGGGAAAAAAAATGCTGGCTGGCAACTCGTTCTGCTGATAATATTTTTTGGATGTTTCCCTCCTGCCCTCTCTCCCTCATTTTTTTTTTTTTAAACCGCAAGGACATTTTAGCAAATATTTCACAAACGGCTGATGGCTGTTGCTTAGGAATCTGTCCTCCCCGCTGTGCCTTCCTCATTTGAAGGTCATAATCTTCAGTTTGTGAAATCATAATTATCTTGCTAGCCAGTAACTCTGATGTCACAAATGGAAGATGATGATGACTTCAATGAAAAAAGCAGCAGCGGGAGAAAATGAACTCCTCAGCCACCGAGAGCTTGTTTTCCTCCCCAAAAAGATACAGTGGAGAAAAAAATATCAGCAGAATGATCTCCAAATAGACTATTTTCTGCATGGTATCAGTGCCTCTTTCAGAATATGAGGGTAATTTCTGCCTTGTGCCAGTTTAACACAGACTTCCACTTTATTTTAACACAGAGCAGATCTTACATTTAATGTAATAGCAGAATCTTGCTACTTCTTGTGGAACTCATACAGGGACCTCGGAGTTCTTCTATAAAAATGAAATGAGCTTCCCTTTCACCCTTAGCAAAATGAAATGGCCAAGAATCACCACAAGGTCACCTACAGCCTGAGGCTTCACTGCTGCTGGGTAATTCGCCACTGTATCAAAGAATACAACAAATAAAATGCTGTTGATCAGATTAATAAAGTGTATTTGATGTGTAATTATTCTTATTGCTTGTAATTAGCCCTGCCAGCCTAACTCCCCAAATTCAATGACTCCTCGTGGAGGAAAACATTTCTCCCCAAAAATGGGGGAGAAGAAAAGAGGGACCCCAGCAGAGCTGGGACCATCCTGATGCATTTCCCCTCTCTGTATTCATGGGTTATCCCCTCCCAGAAGACACAGGAGCCTCACTCAGACATTATCTAATTATTGGAACTATGACTAGAATGACGGGGCTGACGTTCCTCCAGGATAGACGCTCTGGGAACGCGATTCAGCAATTCTGAATGCCATTATTTTGAATAAAGCTATCAGTGTTTCTCCTGAAGAGTTTGGAATAGAAGTAGATTTCTATTGTCACTATAAATGCTAGTGCGTGTCTCTTGGGCATCAAATAAAATGCCTTTCAATGTTACTATCTGCTTGAATGAGACATTAAAGAGCTATATTCTGAATTCCTGCCGGTTTATAAAAATACAAACTCATAGTGTGATGCCACAGTTCTGCTGTCTCGACCAATCGCCCGTTTCAGGCACTACCTTGCAGTACATCCCTGTCCAAAAGCAGCAGGACACAGGAACCCACCCCAAATCTGGATAATGCCATGGATTCTGCCGCACCAATGAGAACAGATGGATTTTATGCCAAAGGCTTGGAAAAAACTGAAATTCCCAAACTGTAACCACGTTCCCTGCCACTTGGCACCGGTACCAGGCCCTGTAACTCGCGGGGGGAAGAGGTGGCAGCAATTGCATCCTCGCAGAAGAGCCATGTTCCAAAGGCATATCACAGCAACAGCATCCCCAGCTTCCCGGCTGCAGATTTCAGCAGCGGAGGGGAGAATACGGGGGGAACTAAAAGCACAACAGCTGTAGTGCCACAGGCCCCTGGCCTAAGGAATGTGTTGGGAGACCGACGTGCACACCCTCGATTCTCAGTCATTAGAAACAACATATGGTGGGTTGTGTTTGTGCTGCCTTTCTCTGCCTGCCCCATTTCTACTCAAGGTAAATTAAGAGAGATTTGGGCTGCACATGTGAGCAGAGCACCGCAGAGAGCAGAGCTGTATGGGGTCAGAAGGATGCAGAAATTCTTTAGCCGGGTTATTTAAAATCTTCACCATATCTTCATCAGTACTAAAACCTCCCAAGGCACCCAAAAATTACCCCATTGGGTCTTTGTGTGGCCCAAACTTTCCAAAGGTTTATTCCTGCTCTCCCTGCAGCTGATATGCCCCATCATCACCACCACTGATCACAAATTCCCAAAGCACAGGGCATAAAAGAATGACGTGGCATTTGCAAACAAGGTAACAATGAGATGGCTCATCCATCCCTGAAAGCATCCCACAGCCTCTGTGTATTAATTATGACACAGAGAGGTACACATATGAGTTGTGAAACAGGCTGCAACACACACTGCTCTCCTTGGGAACAGCCCCTCGGTGTCAGCTCAACACCCTGGCCTGTGTGGGGTGGCTCACAGGTGTCCAGAGGTGGGAGATGAGTCCTGCAAAACACCTTTGACATGGGTTGGCTGCCATGTGAGTCCAGTGAGCAGAGGTCAGACGTGGAGCAGGAGGAGAAAATGCAGGAATGGCATGGGAGAGCAGTTCAGGTAAAGGCAGAGGCTCACAGTGCTGCAAGGACATCAGCTGAGATAGACACATTACTAATGCAAGAGATCTAGAAGGCAGCAGGGCCAGGAC